>JAFIRS010008218.1:0-18698 GCA_018342105.1 Gonioctena quinquepunctata
TTCATCAAAATCTAAGATTTTGAATTTTTTGATAAGAAGTGTCTTTTTTTTTTGTCCCAAATGCCTTAGGAGCAAGCAATTTCAAATGCCGATATTCACAAAAAAACCCTTGTTAAACATGTAATGCTCTTCTCGGTCATTTCAAAAAGGTCTGGTTCAAAGCCTTCATCAATGTCAATATATTGGGTCGTTGGCGGATTTCAAGCCTCTGTGAGTGTCAATCGCCTTGTTTGGGTTTGGAACCTTCCTGGAAAGTCTGAGGCAGTAATTCAATCGGAATTTTTAATTAAAAGGAAACCGAAGCTTGGTAAACATCAATATATATAAATAACGGTTCCATGTACAGACAAACAGGAAAAAATGTTCGATGTTATTCGTGATATAAAACTGACAGTGGATATGCTAAAGAATTGAAGTTCAAAAGGAATCAAAACTTAAGACAAATAGTATATAACAAAAGAATTCTAATCCCGATGGTAGATTGTTTTCGGAGCCAGTGGGACTAGAAATCACCTAAAGGATTGAGAGACACTTGAGTCCTTGAGGAACGGAAACATCATCAGTTACAACCTCTTGTTCAGTTTCACCTGTCCGGTGGGTCTGTAATCAAATCTTGCAAGTTAAAATTGACCTACTTCTAGTTACCCGATTAACGTGAGATTTGGAAGAGTTTATAGTTCCGTGACAATGCTTTTGGGAAATTTTTTATTTTGTTTTGTTGAAAAGAAAAGGCGGCTTTAACATGGGGACGGATTTGTGTTTATGTTCGATTCGACTCAAAATTGGTATGTGGGGTTTTGGGGTCGAAGATTATGAATTTTGTCGAAATTCACAAAATAAAGATGGCGGCTGCAGGATAACAGACGTCTTTGTGATTGTGGTCCGATTCCACTCAAAATTGGTTGTGGAAGTTTTCGGGGTCGGAGATTATGATTTTTTCAAAATTCATAAATTGAAGATGGGACGAGTTTTGTATTTATGGTTCGATTCTATTAAAAAAAATGGCATGGGGGTTTTCGGGGTTGAAGATTATGTTTTTTGTCAAAATTCATAAAAATCAAAATGGCGTCTCAGAAGCTGACGATCTCTGTGATTATGGTCCGTTCCATTGAAAATTGGTATGTGAAATTTTTTCGAGGTCGGAGATTATGAATTTATTGTCAAAATTCATAAATTCAAGAAGGCGGCTCCAAGATGGTGGACATGTTTTGTGATAATGGACTGTTTCTATTCAAAATTGGTATGTCGGGGTTTTTGGGGTCAGAGATTATGAATTTAGTCAAAGATTATTGATTTTTCGTCAGAATTCTCAAATTGAAGATGACAGCTCCAGGACGAGTTGATCTTCAGATGGTCTCCTCATTGAGGAACTAGATAGCTCAGAACTTACAGGAAAAAAAATGCATAGATTGAGGCCTACTTACTGAAAAGGCAAAAAATAAAAAATAATTAATGAAAACAAATGTTTAAGGACAAGTTTTTTATTCAAATGGGCTGAAAATAAAAAAATAATTGCTTTGTATGTGCGACGTAGGTTATTCCGTAAGTTATAGATTCAAAGTTTGTCTTTAAAAATGTTTTTTTATTAATTATTATGTATTCAAATGAAATTATGTAGCAAAAAAATAAATTATTTGAATATATTGTTGATGAGTCATTATGAGTCATTGCTTAAAAAAGCTCACAACTCCTTTTTATAATATCCGCAACCATTGCCAACACCAAGACTGAAGAGTACAAATGATGACGGCAGCCAGTCAGAAAGGTAGATTTCTGAATTTAATGATCGATTCTGAAAAAACCATCAATCAAGCTAACGAATCATGTGTCAGAAAAAATATGGACATAAACACAAACATTTTAATTTTTTCTTTAAACCTCAAAATCTACAATCAAAACTTGGGAAAGAGTTCAAATCTCCTGAACGCTCTTGATATTTTTATGTTATCTGACTCAAATCGAAAAACAGAAATTCTCTTTTTGTATAAACTAAGATGTCTAGAAACCCTGGTGTATGCACTCATATCTGAAAATGTGTGGGATCAAACGTGCGACAATATGGCCTGCTTGATTTCTTAGATGACGATCTGATTCGAATGATTGTTGAGTAGATGTCAACACCAAAGAGCAACTCTCCTAAGAAATTTATTCGGACAATGTTCGGTCCGCTCCGAAATCGTCAAAGATGTGAAAGAAGTAGATTCCGCAATTCGGTCATTGTTGTCATTGTCTTGAATCATTGGGGCAGACAGCGACAAACAGTTCAGTTTTCTCTACTTTATTACTACATCCATTGTTTAAGCTTCGGCTTTTCGCTCCTCGGTCGCCGCCGTTACAACCAATCAAGATTTTATTTCAGGTTATATTTAATATTTATCTTTGATTACGACGAAAATTGCATGAAAAGAAACTGTCGGCCTAGAATTTGATTCTTGTTTGCTTTGGGCGTTTGGCTTGTTCAATTGTGGCGTCAGAAAATAGATAATTCCGTTTTCATTTTGAATTATACATTTATTCAAAATGAAGTGCATGGTTCCATCTTGTGAAACTAAAATGACATTTTATGTAAGTGAAATATAGTATTTGATACCATTGTCTCTTTAGACAATGATAGAACAATACAATTTAAATAATATTTGATTTCTGAAACACTTCAATTTTATTTTTTCAGGCTCACTCTTCCGAGATACGATGAGAGGAAGGAATCATATATCAATTGAGTGACAAAAATTGTGTCTGCAGTGTGCACTGATTTAGGCAGGATGATATATATTGTGGTAAAGAATAAAATCAGATTGAGACCTGAAGCTGCTCAAACTAAGTTTACGAAAACCCTATTTACCGTAAATCCAAACAATTCAGAGGAGTTTTAGGTTAGTTGAAAAATGAAAAGTTTGATAAAGCGAGTAGAGAACATATATATAAACATTTTGAGTAGGTTATTTATTCATTTTTCAAAAAAATTATTCATCTTATGAAAATAACTTACTTATAGTTGGCTAGCACACCTAGTTATTTGTATTGATTACATTTTTTCAAACCCATGTATTCATTTCAGGAGTTCGGAGACTTTGTTATCCACATCAGCAAACAGCAGGAATAAAAACATTGGGTCAATTGAAAATCAGAATGAAAGGGATATCAGTTTGGTTCAATTTCACTCAGCTGAAGGAAACCTGCTTTCAGAAAAATCTTACCAAAACAAGGAAAATATTGTCACTAGGTACTTTTGTAATATGACCAATAGATGATATTTCTTCTTCAGAAGAGGTAAGATATTAAATGAATTGTTATGTTGGAATTTCATTACAAAAAACAGTTCATCTCTTAACCTTCCCGAATATAAACTTGTTTTTCAAAAATATTCCCATTTAATGTTACACTCTGAAATTCAAAATATCTTGCACTACATTTGATGTTCTTCATTTTGTTATGAGAGATATCAAGTAGTTATTTATGCAACAAGTGCAAAAAGTAAGTGTTTATTGCACTCGACGTGAAGTTGTCCGATGAGGCCGTCAGGCCGAGTTGGACAACACGTCGAGTGCAATAAACGCTTTTTGCATGAGTTGCATACAATATTTTTTCTACGTTCATGCGAAAATAAAAAAATGTTTTATTTAGGTGGCACTAAGTGTGGGAAAATAAAAAGCGTGATTCAATAGCAAAATTTTTAATGAATAATTAGCTCTATCGATTTGAATTGAGAAAGTTAGGAACTAATACCTATGTTAGGAACAATTTAACTCATTTTAGATAAATTGTATTTTTTAGTAATTCCGTAATCCAGTATGCAATAAATATGACTGAAAATAATATGACATATGCAATTGATTAAAATGTAATATAATATCACAGAAAATGAACTAAAAATAGCGTCGATTTAAACTTTCATGTTTGTCATGATCACAAAACGCTGTAGTGGAATGACAGATGAGTGCAATAAACATTTTATTGCACTATTGCAATAAAGAACCAGTTTTTTCACTAAATATAGTTCAATAAAGTTTTGGTTTTTGCATAAACATAGAAAAATATATAACTGCCAAACTTCAAAATAATGAATGAGAACACCTCTTCCACAATCCTTCGGGGATTCTGAAACTTGAAAGCTAATATTAGAAGGTCAAAGAATAATTCAGTGAGAGAATAAAATAATAATTTCCGTGAAAAAAATTTTGAAAAAATATAATTCTAGTTTCATATATTTTATTTGGGATGACCATGTTTTCATTGTATTCATATTTCTAGCTGATATACATACACCTTTATCATGACAGGGGGGACTCAGCATAATATAATTTACCCCATACAAATAATATTCAAACTCATAATATTTAAAATTGATATGAAATGTCGAAAATTAGTAATCAAATAAGTGATTCATGAATCATTTTTCATTTAATATTGATTTAGATTTGTTGAAGGTATGAATGAAGAACAACTTTTCAATCATTCCCATCGAAATTTTACTAGGTACATTTCTGTTTTAATTTCACTTGACACAGTGTGGAAATTGATTATTCTTGAAATTTTCAGGAGGCAAATTCCGCATATGAAATAAAATTCAGCATATCTGGAAAAATTCAGTATTTTTGTGTCCTTTCCTGTTGGTGGATGAAGAAAAGCCAATATGTCCTTGACAACACAGGATCATTTGAGGTATATATTGTCATACATACTCATAGAGTATGTAATAAAAAGTATATATTTATTAAATTCTTGATGGAAAACCACTCTTAGATTGAAATGCATGATTTTTTTCTTGAAATAAGATTTTCTAAAGTTTTCACTCTGAATGAGTTTTTGGTGTTCTTCTCTGACAGGTGAAACCTTAAATTTTAATTGAAATGAAATTTGGGGTATTTCTTGTTGTCTGAATGGAAGTCATTAATTTTTTTTATACATTGTTGGAGTTTTTCTTAAAAAAAATATATCAGAATCAATATATATATATATATATATATATATATATATATATATATATATATATATATATATATATTATAATATCTTGATCACATGTTTATTTTCTTTGTTTTCTCGAAATAAGGGCCTTAGTCAGTATATGTATTTTTTATTTGATACAACATTTCAACAAACATTGTTTATGTCATCTCCAGGTAAATTCCTAAAAATAATGTAAAACATCTGAAGTTAAAAACATAATACGTTACATAACATCAAACAAATATGATTAAAATTCAAAGAGACGTTCAAAACTTACAATATAATTTAACAGTTATTCTTTCCATGTTTCGTGTTCATGTTGAAAAGGGAAACATTCTCAATTCAATATTGAATAGAAAGATTCTTTCTGTAAGTGAAAATCCACGATAAAATTAAGTTTTTTTTGTGAATGGAAATAATAGATATTCTGAAAGGACCCTAACTCAATGAGTTCTTAATTGAGACTGGAATAGAAAATCAAATAACTATCTGAATAAAAATGCAAATTTTCAGTTTCAGATTTTTTCTTTTGAGTTAGGGTCCTTTCAGAATATATATCAGATGTAGTTCAATGTCACGCGTGGCTTTAGCCGGGAAAGTAGTTGTTTTCTGTTAGACATTAAAAAAATCATTTTTATCGTGGATTTTTCAATTCATAGAAAAATATTTCTATTCAATTGAGAATGTTTTCCTTTTCAGCATGAATACCCCACAAGAGGTTATCTTGGACGATGGAAGATAGTGACTAAAGTTTATCTTTCAGTCGCAGATGATTCCACATCTGATTTCATGAACATCCTGTTCATAATATCAAAACAAATCAATTCGTTTTCATATTTCACAATTGGAATGAACATTGTTGAATATCTGAGATTGCTAGTATCGAGTTTGTTTTTATCTGCTTTCGTTTTTTCCCATTTTTTTTTAAATACATTGGAGTGTTTGCATATTCAGTGGTAGTATGTGGACTCTATTGTTATAATTTATGCAAGACTTTTTCGTGTCAAAATGTAAAGATCAGTTTATTCTCATTACTATTTTTTTCTTTTGTCAAAATTTCAACCTTGTCAAAATCGAATTTACGTTGATTTTCCTTTTCATGTTTAGACAATGCTGTGATGTCTGATATTTTAGGTAACGTATTCTGTTTTTAACTCTACATGTTTTACATTATTTTTAAGAATTTACCTGAAGATGACATAAACATTGTCGAAACGTCGTATCAAATAAAAAATACATAGATTGACTAAGGCTTTCATTCCGAGAAAACAAATAATATATATACATATATATATTTAGATAGTTTCATTATCATGACTGGTTCGTTTAAAACATGATTCAAACTATCTTGGGGTGTTGCAGTCAGATGTATCTTTCATTAGGTCTCAATGATAGAAAGAAAAGTCTTTGTCATATAGTTTGCAGTTTGCACTCAGGAGGTGAATTGATTAGAAATACTCTTTGGAATACGTCGAGCTATTGGCAACGTTTATTGCCTTCCTCAGGATGACTACAAATGCATGGTTTGAGAATAAAGAATTATATTATAAATGTTAACTTACTAAGGTGAGATTCAAATTCGATTTAATATATATATATATATATATATATATATATATATATATATATATATATATATATATATATAATATATATATATATATATATATATATATATATATATATATGTGTATATATATATATATATATATAATTTTTTATTTGCTGACTGAATACGAATTAAGTGATTGGTATTTGGGTTATGCAGCAGGCCAATAAGTGTACTCTTTTACACGGATTCCAAGCTTTCGATAATATTTATTATCATCATCAGGGATGCTACAAAATAGGAAGACACATAGGAATATATAATAGAGAAAAACAAGACATTCATAACTTACAGTGTAAGTGAGGTTATGCGGCGATGATGTTAAAATTATATATAAAGTTATATGAACAAAACTGTGTATACAACTCACAGGAATCAACTACAATCCACTTACATACGTTAACAATGTATTCTTATGTTGAGAACTATGAATCGTGTTTTACTTTGAAAGGTTGTCAACTAGACATGTGAATGGATGAATTCTCAAATAGACTGACACAACAGATAATATAGACCACTGGAATTGAAGTGAAATTTACAACGGCATGGAATATTTCCATATATAGAACCAAATAAAAGTTTATTGACTATTGAGAAGTCAGATGTGTGAATATAGGATGATGTGCATTGAAATAATCAAACTATGTTATTAGCATTCATGGGGGTAATCTGCTGATTCTCCCTCACATTAGGATTGTAGCATCCCTGATGATGATAATAAATATTATCGAAAGCTTGGAATCCGTGTAAAAGAGTACACCTATTGGCCTGCTGCATAACCCAAATACCAATCACTTAATTTATATATATATATATATATATATATATAAATATATATATATATATATATATATATATATATATATTTATATATATATATATATATATATATATATATATATATATATATATATATATATATATATATATATATATATGTATATATATATATAGTCCCACTACACCATAATGGTTTTTCAAATGTTCCGATAAAACCAGAAACAGAAAGAGGAAAATATCAGGGATCATTATATTCAAAGATTTTCTAAGCATAAAATTGCTTTCTTTACCAACGCTGAAATTCAGCCTTTGACTCTATATGATTTTATCTAGACCTCAATATTTCTTCGATTGTTGTCACATAGTTGGAGTTAGTAGTATTTTCTGTTAATTCTCTTCATTTCCATAGCTATTGGATAAGAGAGGAATTATCATGAATTTAAGAAAAACTTCTGAACAGACCAATTTTGGAAGAGGTTTCATAACTTTTTTATGTATTTGGGTAGTAGGATTATTCTTGCAAACTTATTTTATTTTTCTTTCCAGATTTTCGATACACAAATATAAACTACTCTTTCGACGGCCTGCAAATCAATTATCTCTTGGTATATCATTATATAGCCTTTCAGTAACACGTATACCAAATATTGACTTGTCAAAAAAATTTGATAGTGGGTTTTGATTTTTTCGGAATACAAGTATAAACTACCCCTTCGAGGACCTGCAAATCAATCAACTCTCGGTATATCATTATATAGCCTTCCAGTAACACATATACCAAAACTTAACTTAGCTAAACCTTTTGAAGGTGGCTTTTTTTTTTTTGAAATATCGACAAGTATAAACTATCTTTTTGCCAGCCTGCAAATCAATCACCTCTCGGTAAATCATTAATATAGCATTGAATGAATGTGGTTTTTTGTGGAGGAACAACGTTTCTTGACATGTTTTTGGGTAACCTTCCACGGTCTGAAAATGAAGATATAATCAGGAATATCTATACAAGTGTAGAAACGGCAAACTAATTAGTTCAACCCGATAAGTTACTGCGTTCACCAAATTATATTTGTTATAGAAAAAATTATTCGATTTGTCAGTAACTTTTCGTTCCCTTACTATGCCTATAAAAATAGTAAAAATTCAAAAGATACTCCTCTATATAGTTTTTGAATGAGGTTTCGGGGACCATATCTGCCCCCGTTCTCAAAATCTTCTAAATCTCCTTTAATTGTTTGAATAATTTGGATTTTTCCTTGCAGAGTCTTTTTTGCTGTTTCAACTGATTTTCCTGATTATATTTTCACTTTCAGACTGTGGAAGGTTACCCAAAAAACATGTCAAGAAACATTATATATAGCCTTTCAGTAGTACATATTCCAAATATCCACTTGACTAAACAAATTTGAGGGTGCATTTTGAACAAATATCAAATATATCTTGATATATCATCCTCAAGTTTTTCATTTGTGTTGTGTTCGACCATTTTCTGTTAAATTGAATTCCCATTCCAATTCCAAGTCTTCAGCCATTCGATTTGGTTGAAAATTCGAAGGAATTTTGAATCACCCTGACGTCACTGATCATTTGGCCGCCAGATAAAAACGGCTGCCAGAAAATGGCCGCTACCTTTACACTGGTCTGCTAAATAGGGCTTTTTGAATTAATGCAAAGTTGAATATAATCTAAATTTGTAATTCAGAATTTTTAATGACTGTTATTGAATTACAATGAAACGAGAAGCACAATTCCTCAATTACTTATAAACTTTGAGATATCACTGAAAAAGGATATGAAGTTCCTTTTTTTAAATAATAATTTTCATTTCAAATATATATTATTCATAGGGATAAGGGATGAATCATGTTTTGGATACAATCCGCCAAAGGAAACTGTCGTTTTGTCCAATTAAATATTCAATGTCAAATTTCAGCAAAAAGTTGTAATTAACATATACATTTTTACAGGTTTTCTGAAAAACTCCAAAAAACATCTATAATATATAATAATAAAATATGTTATTAAAATGCATTGGAAATGAAATGGAAGCCCCACCTGTTGAATTGCAAGAGGTTCGGGCTCTCTACAGATTTTCCCAACATTTTTAATTTGATCTCGGGTAAAAGAAATTCAAAATAAATTTAAATAACCGTCATTTATATTGAATTCTGATACAAATCACATTGACATATTTATTTCAGTTGTATTATACATGTAATAGATCAAGATTATTTATGTTTCTTGGGTTCAATAAAAATTTATTATTATTTTACATCTCATTATATTGATTTCTCCCAAAAATATATGTCCAACGGTTGTTTTTTTTTTCAGACGTAGCTCATTTTTCGAATAAAAAGCTTTGACACATCTCTGTCTCGCTCTAGCATAGCCTGCAAAGCTTCTGAGCAAAATCATTCATTCTGACTGAATAACAACACATCAACATTTTGGAAATGTCTTTGTGGAATTCTTCAATGACAGGAAGTATTGCCGTGAGTGTTCAAGAATTTGATTTGGTTTTCTCATGCTAGCCTTTTCTGAAACTGTTCTGGAATCCAATGGTTGTCTAGGAGTGGCTCCGAACTGGAAATATTAATGATAAAAAACTATTTAAATAGGTTCAATGAAATATAACTAGTGTGTGTTGTTTTGGAATAAAGAGAAAAAATGGTTTAAAAAAATCATCAATGAATATTCTTGGTGAAAAATATGTTGTCTATACCTAAATTTAATATGATGTGCCATTATCATATTTAGTTTGGAAATTAAATTGAATGTCCCAAAATCAATTGACTACAGAGGCGGTGCCATGAAAATAATTTTTTGAGATGAAAGAAGAAACCAAACATTCTAGAAACTCTTGTGTTCAGAGAAAACCAATTGTTTATTTATTTTTTTCATTAAGACTATATATTTCATATATTTTTTTCTTTTTTATCCTTGTATCATGTTGCTCGCTAGATTTTCCAACTTACGAACGGTCACTCAAATTCAACTCTCTCAAACTACTATGGAATATCATTCAAAATTTCTGAGAAAGTGCTATGAATGCTAATTTATAATTTTCCACTTGGAAATCATGGTGACACGCAGTCGTGGATAGTCATAAAGTACATTTTCCTCTCTACAATCCATGAATCTTGTTTATTTAGTATCTCTTTTGAAAGGGTATTGTGAGATTTCGTTAATATATTGAGGAATTTATAAGCATTATTACATCTATTCAGCAATTGCAAATGATAATATTTTTTGGTTTAATACATTGAACTGTGAGAATTTTTTTTTTGAATTTCAATGAGTGCATATATTTCTCAACAACGAATAACACAACTGTTCATTTTGAACAGACTTTGATAGAATATAATCAATATGGGTTGCTTTTTTGAGGCTAATATTTCGATCATTTTTCACACGTAATTTTCGTACTTTTGCCTGCTGAACATAATTCTGAAATCCAAACATTCAGAGACAGTTCTCTCTCCTTCATTCAAGACGATAAATGAAATAATTTTTGATTTCATACATTCATTTTAAAGGATCAATCGGGTTTAAGTTATGTTTGTATACATAACCTCCATAAGTTGGAAGATACATCATATTGGTGTCCATAATCCTATGACTTTGAACGTTAAATTTGAGTAAAAAAAATACCTTTATTGACATAGGAAAGGTCGTCGTATCTCCTGAGGTAATTGGGAGCACAAAGTTTGTGCTCAGTGAGAGATTGTACAAGTAGGTAACCCAAAATTGAGAAAATCGTTGGAGACTATAAATTTATCCAAAAATCAAACTATATATAGGATATCACAACCAAAACTTTTAGGACCAGGCTTCGATTTGAACTCCAGAACACTACTTCGAAAATGGAATATATGCGTCAACACATTCTTAGCTCTGTCGTTAATTCATTTGGAGTGCAAACAAAATCCTTAGAATAAGTTATGGAAAATTATCGGAGAAAAAGTCCCACTTATTGATTTTATAAACCTTTTAAAATGTGTTATATTAGCAATTTCACTCACCTGCATTGGTGCGGCAAAATCGAAAGCCTGTGACTGACCACACAACATACAAACACGTTTCATTTCAATGATTACAAAACATTGTTAATTGGTAATTATAACTGAGTTTTGCAGAAATAACAATTCACAAATCATAACCTCAATCGGATTGAAAAGCATTCAAATTTTCCAATTGGTTGAAAAGTTCATAAGTGACATGTCCGTATTCCGCATCAGTGTGCAGGTTGCCTAAGGTTGGCGAATGCGTTTTGTAATGGCCAAACAGATCCAATTCGTTGAACTATGTCAATTTGTCACCATATATTGTGAAAAATTTGGAGTAGCACGCGAGAATCTCTACTAAAAAATCTAAACAAAATCGAATCAGTACATACACCAGGGTTTCTAGGCATCTCCGTATAAACCTTGAACTTTTAATCAAAAGTTGGTGAAGGATCCAAATCTCCCTAATATTTACATGTTATCTGGCTCAAATCAAAAGAAAGAAGTATAACCAGCACACAAGGTAATGAACAGTTCTCACTTGGCTTTCAATCCCAATGTCACTTGGAAAACTCGGATTCCTGAGTTCCTGTTAGTTTTCAATCCTCAACAGAGGATTAGTGCCCATTTATTTCACGCTCCTGGCTCAAACAATCGTCGATCTCACGTTATTTTCCGCCGAATCAACGGGAAGCGTCAGCAACTAGCATGTATCAGTGCAAGAAACCTTAGCGGATCACCTACACTTAATCTTCTCACTATCAGGCAATAACTATGCAGATTTTATATCATACATTTATTATGAGAACATCAGCTGATACCAAAACCCAATATCAAGTTTTAAAATTAACAGTGTATAGTTAACTGAGAACCTATAAGCTTTCATGGCAAACATCCTTCAACAGATAATGGGGGTGACATACTGATACGGATGGTCTTATCTCGTTGAAGAGGGTCGTCCCGATTGGAATCACGGTAGGCAGTGTCAATGAGGGTCGAGAACCCAAAGAAGAATGCTCCTCAGAACGCTGTCTGCGTACAGGACGGTATCGGCAGACGCCCTATGTGTGAAAGCCGGTGCTCCTCCCTTGGATCTGATGGCCAAGGAAAGATACAGGATCGCCGTCGCAGCGGGAGCCACAGAGGAAATAAAACCGACCGAAAGAATTGATACTATCGCTGGTCAAACAACACGTCGTCCGCGCAATGGACCAGAAGAATAATCTCCAACATAAAACCATGGCTGGAATGTAAACACAGGAAAACGTACTATTACATCATACAGGTACTAACCAGCCATGGTTCGTTTAGATCCTTTACACACAGAATAGGGAAAACCATTGACGATCGGTGCATCTACTGCCAGGGCGTGGACGACGTGGAGCACACCATCTTCATCTGTGCAAGATGAAATAGAGAAAGGCTACAACATCAGGCAAACTCAGGTCTGAAAATAACCCCTGACACTATGATAACACATATGTTAACAAGCAGCGAGAACTGGGAAATGACCTTGCTCTTCCTGAGGGACATCATGTGTGAAAAAGAGAAACAAGAGAGGGAACACCAGTGAAGAGAAAGGGCAAATGTAGGAAACTAAATATTCACTACAGTCACCAGTCGCCGTTTGTACCTGAAGAATATCCTCCGGACAGTCCCAGGTACAAAATAAGGGCAAAGGGGGGTTTCAGTCGGAGCAGCGCCTGACACTACCAGAGCTGATAGACTTCAAACGCCAGAGGCTCTGGTGCCAAGCGGTTCTCCCCAACCAAAAAAAAAGGCAGTGTCAAGCAACTTTTCCGTCGCGGTCGTATGTTATCTTGTTTGGGGTGAGTCGATCGGTTCATGTTGAGTAAATTACCTGTGTTGTCTGTCGGTCGCTTTGTCGATGGAGCTTTCGTCAACAGTAAATTCGGATCCTATGCGTTATAGCTCTTTCGTTGTTTTGTCTTGATTATATTTTCATTTCTTTCTATAGGGATTTATATGATGCACGTTTCCACTGTTTTTACGAGCACTGAATGAGTCTGACTAGAATATTTACACTAGTATCAGACTGATTGAAATTCGGACTGGACTGTATTTAGTTTCGAACCAGTGTGAATCTCTCAACTAAATAAAGTACTGGTACATACATGATAACTGAAACTGGAGCGTGTACTGGCACTGACATGAGCGCTGAAACTAGAATGTCTAATCATGTTTTCTGCTGGTGGTTTTATACCAATTCGTTTGTTAACTACGATTTCTGATGTGTAACGGCGAGATCAGATGTCTTGGTTTCGGTGTTCTTGACCCAGAGGATCTGATGCCAATCGCTAAAATTAGGTGTCGTTTTATTGTCGGCTTGTTTGAGATGAAAGGCCCGAATGATAATTGATTATTTTGATTGCTGGTTACTGGAATCGTGGATTATTCATGTCGGGTCAAGAAGGTCAATTTTTATCAAGGATGATACATCTGTTGACAGGGTTTTTGTGATTGGTTTGCTAGTCGTAGGTAGTTGAGCAATTTCTTGGATACGTGGAGCACACAAACCGTTATCAGTGGCCAAGCTGAAAAATGGTGTTACGTTGTACGGTCATATTATTTGAGAACGATAAACTCCGCTTCGCCTACGATCGTTGCGCTCAATCTATTCTCTAGGATCAATAAAAATCACTGGTCATGTATTATACAATCGCATAATAGGAGTCAGTAGGCTTGCTTGGGCATTCGCTAAGCAAACGCCATAGTAACAAGTTGGGTAGGTTACCCAATTTTTTTTTTTGAGAGTGGAGTGAGCGTGGGCGAAACGAGCGAATTGAGCATGAGCAATGTTCAATGATAACAAGTTGGGTAGGTTACCCAAGTTATGTTAGGTTGTGTTCCATTGATTTACGTTGGAAAGTAGATGGATTGGTTACACTGGTGGGGCAGATCATCGCGGAAGTGAATTGAATAGAATTCCAGAGCCGATCGGAGACCACTCGATCCATTCAGTCTCGCTGAGTTAGTATTGATAAGAATGATTTCAAGGTGGATTTTGCTTGTTAATCCAAAATAATAAATAGGTTGATACGTGAGTGAGAATTATTAAAATGCATTAATTTGTATATGGATCATCCCATTTTGATGAGTTTGAATATCATTAAAAGGTTATGAACTCTGAAGGCCCTTTCAATCTTAAAAATAATTTGATTCCGTTATAGTCCTACTTAGGTATCAAGTGGCCTCAAAATGTCCAACATCATCTTTCAACTCATTCATATGAATTGATTGCTTGATTACTATAATATTGATTTGATTCTTTCCAAGATATGTGTATACATTAGATTCATATCAACTTGGTATAGAAACTAGTCAATAAAAAGCACTTCATGACAGTTTCCTACCATTGATTGATCATTCTGACCGAAATTACCATAATTTCTTATTGTTGGATAAATTCATCATTATACTTTTTTCTCCGTTTTCTGTACTATATATAATCCAACCACCTGTTTACTCTCTTACAGAAAAGTCGTTCACTACGCGAAGTGAAAACCAATCCTGCTGGAAACCGGATCATTAATTTGTACTTCCTCTTCATCTAGAACAACGGCATTTCCTTCATTAAAGCTGTGTTTCCCAAGAGCATTCCCCAAATAGTAGTTAATTCGAACAATGTGTTTTCACAAAGGTTTTATGGTGAAAGTCGAGTAATGGTATTCTCTGTATCACATAGAAAATAATTGGATTTCATTTCGGCTGAAAATCCTCTATTGGGTTCATTTTATTATTGTACTTGCCGAATGACCTTGGTGAATACTGTGCTCAAAAGGAAAGTGGGTATATCTTTCTCTCTTCTATTTCAATTGAATCCATCCTCTAGGATGGATAAAAACACTGGTCCTATATCATGCAATCACATAATAGAAGTTGGTGGGCTCACTGGACTGATTATTGTACGTGCACTTACACCTCACAAAAACAACATCAAAATGTACTGTGACAACTAAATCAATCAATCATAGTTTACTACCAAAATATTATACACGACACTGTACCTGGATAACGTATTTTACTCCACTTGATCAAACGAATAACTGTGCTGCCGCTCGCGTCATCAGCTACGCTGCAGAAAATAATGTCGCCACCATTATTTGAATGATCGTTTATCACATCGGAAATTCCGATATAACGCCAGCGGCGTGCGATTAAAGGTAGTGTCGTTATATTAATTTTCGCAACATGTAAAGCTTTTTTCTAGGGTCGGGAATTCTATAGCTGAAACGGTCCCTAGAAAGGGTACGTTACTCATGACGACGCTAAAGTACGATACAGGAAATATGTTCCTATCTCAACTTTAAATCTCGGGAGCCAGATTTCATAGTGATTTACTCCACCCACGAAGCAACAGATGGAGATACGGTATGTATAAGGGTCTGGTATTTTGACCCTTTTTAACCGACGAAACCAAAAAGGAGGAGGTTCTCTATTCGACGCCTATATTTTTTGTTTTATGTATGATCACGCACAACTTTCCACAGAGCAGTTCGATTCCGATTATTTTTTCTTCATTGGATAGGGTGTACTTGCAAGTTGGTCCCATTCCAATTTGAACAACAAAATTCATCCCTAAGGGTAGCAAAATGAAGGATATTGATCGTTCACCCTCTGAATTTTGGTCCGTTAACCGATTCTATCAGGCATAACTTTGTAGTGGATTTTCCGATTTGGATGATTCTTTTTTTATTGGAGAGGGTATACCTCATAGTTTATCACTTTCCAATTGGAAAGCAAATGATCCACCCCTATGGGTAGAAAAATGGGGAATGATTGATTTTTCACTTGTGAACTTTGGCACACATATGTAGTTGACATTGACAGACCCTCCTAGCGTCAAAATGATTACATTCTATGAAGGGATGGAATTAAATACAAAGTGATGAAATCAGCTACTTTCAAAATTAATTTTTATTATATAACAATAAATATTTATGAATGAAAATTGAAAGTACAATTGGTGTTATTTGATATATTAATATTTCGATTTTGTAAATCGGAGGAAATGGAATTCAAATTGATACTGTTAACATTCTCAGAACGCAATGAGGTTGAACGTCCATCAATGGCATTTCCAATAATATTTGAAACATTCTTATCGCTAATGCTCTCTTCAACGTAACCAGTGGCCACAACTGTCGATTTCCATCCTACTTGTCGTTGGATTTGATCTATTGTCATGCCACTATTTGCCATAATGGTAGCGGACGTACGTCGAAAAGCATGTCCCGTGTATTTCTCAGGTTCATCCAATTTAAGATAACGTGCAATTTGCAAGGGACATGATCCACTTGATTGGTACATTTCCCCTTATCATATCGTAAGAAAAATCGGTCTGTGCTTACATTTTGGGGGCGCAATGATAAATACTGCTTCACCAAACGCACATAACTAATTGCTTCACTGTCGGCTACAGCAAAACGTCGAGCCATCATTGTCTTAGACCTCAGATCAATAAGTAAACCCCTGAGTCTTAGACGGTCGGATAGTAATAACCAATACGCTTCCTTCTTCTTTGATGTCATGTGAGCGCAAATCGCATAATTCACATGTTTATCAAGACCCAAAGATACCGCGAATGGCTACCACCTTCAAAAATAAATACGTAATGTCCGGTGCATCTATGCTACGTCATTCTTACTAATTGCCTTCATGAATTCATGCACTTTCGCAAAGGATTTCATATCGAATGGATAGCCCACATAGTCGAGGCCTTGTACTGCTCCGACATTTTCTGAAGGTAAGCAAGCACAACTTGTTCATTTATATGTGATACCTTTTGCTCCTTCATCCATTTGATGAACTTTTCATATTCTTTTTTATATATATCACTGGATTTTTGCGGTATTAACCGCGATTCTGCCTCACTATTAAAAAAATCGATATTAGATTAATTCATTCTTGAGCTCTGGTGACAACAAATATTGATCTTTGATAACGTTTTGCAAATTAATATCTGTTTTTCCCATTTCCATGACAACGAAAGGTATACTGATGTCACATCACGAATTCAACCATTTTGCATTATTAGTTCTTATTCCTATTTTTGTAGTAATAATACCAGTATATATGATTTCAAAGTACACCAATAAAAAAAAAATGCGTAAAGTATTCGTGGATAACTAGCCTTAAAAACACTATTTCGAACACTCCGGCTGCGCCGTCGTTTATCCACTTATACTTTAATATACTATTTTTTTTATGTATGATCATGCACAACTTTTCACAGAGCGGTTCCATTCCGATGATTCTTTTTTTATTGGATAGGGTGTACTTCGAAGTTGATCCCATTTCAATTTGAACAACAAATTCCATCCCTAGGGGTAGCAAAATAAAGGATATTGATCGTTCACCGTTACAAGGTACTCCTGTCAGATCAATTATCAAACATTTGTCGAATCAAATCTGCTGAGGCGTGCTTTAATTGGGTAAAATGGGGCACCAATAAAAAAAATATACGCGTTGAATAGAGAACCTCCTCCTTTTTGGTTTCGTCGGTGGAAAAATCAATTAAAAAGCAAAAAATAAAATAAACCTTCTCAGTCTGAATGATAATTGAGCTCCTAAACTGATGTGAGTAACTGATTTTGAGTCGGCGCCAAACGAACTAGCAATTGAATTAGGTAAAGCGTAAATTGATGGCAGCGAAATGCACGCCTCGTTTTTATTACTTCTTTCAAAGTAATATAATGATCTTCGATAATTGTTTGTTTGGCACCGACTCAAAATTAGTTACTCACATTAGTTTATAGTCGGCGCGCCGAACCGATAGAGCATTTTATGTATGGTATGCACGTGAATCACTCTATCTGTTCGGCGCGCCGACTATAGGAGCTAATTATCATTTAGACTAAGAAGGTTTATTTTGAAAAGGGAAACATTCTCAATTGAATATTGATAGAAAGATTTTTCTGTGAATTGAAAAATCCACGATTAAAATGAAGTTATTTTTTGTGAATGTCTAACAGAAAACAACTACTTCCCCGGCTAAAGCCACGCTGGACATTGAACTACATCTGATTTTATGAACATCCTGTTTATATTTTCAACAAATCAAGGTTTATTTTATTTTTTGCATTTCAGTTGATTTTTTCGTCGGTTCAATTTTGTGTTATTGTACTCTTCAGTAGGCTGTAGGCTTCAATATTCTCCAATATATGAGTTCACACGTTTACGTGAGTTTTCTCACTTGTACAACACTATAGTTCATTATAGAAATTGTAACATTTTTTATTAATATCGAAAATTGAAATTTTTGGGTGGTAGGTGTTAAGTTGTTAATGAAAAATCACATGTGGTGTCCAGATCCCCTGCTGGCAATAGATAAAGGG
>JAFIRS010008219.1:0-18698 GCA_018342105.1 Gonioctena quinquepunctata
AAAAGGAAACTAAAGCCGTTATCGTCGACCTTGATTCTCAAAACCATGTTGGTTTTCAGTTATAATTTCAAATTTTTCAATAAAGGTTATAAGACGATCTAGAAAAGAGTATTCGAATACTTTTTGAAAACTGAAAGGTATCATTACTGGTCTGTAATTTTCTAAAATATTCCGATGATTTTTTTTGTAAACGGGAGTCACTTTTCCGCTCTTTAGACCTTTTGGGAAAGCGCCATTTGTGAATGACAAATTCACCATGAAAGTGAGAGGTGTTATTATTGATTTCAACACTTTTTTTTATTAAAAAAAGGAGGAACTTCATCTGAATTTTTGTCAATCATCTGAATAGCCAATTTTCCGGAAAATAGAAAATATAATTTAAATTAAAATCTTTGTATGCTGCTATTTGTTCTATGCTTTTTTTGTCTAGTTGAGATACCAAATCATTTGGAGCTGTAACAAAGGAGTTGAGATGAAAAGTATTTACACAGTTTTCTTTGACTCCTATCTCTGTTTATCATAAAAGCTCAAGATTATTAAGATTTTTAATATCTATCTGAATATAATTTATCTTATCAGAACTCAGTGACCCTACGTTGAGCAGAAAAAGACTTGGTTGAAAGATTTCTGAAATCACAGCTGTGTCTGATGTTTGCTCTTGTTTTTGTATAAAAAACTACTTATACACGATCCATAGGGCCAGACATTTGCATTCATCGATTTTCTAAAATTTGCCCCAAAATACCTTTGTATACGAATATACCCTGTTTGCTTTGGAGTGAAAACTTCTACCTGGAATTCAGAAAGTTTTCTTTCAATACTTTCATATCCCTGTTGTGCTGATCAACCCTACTCACATGCAGCTCCGCATACCTGGGGACATCTTTTACAACATTCGAGTTTCTGTTACTTCCGTAGATGATTGTTTTTTCTGCTCCTTTTTATGTTTAACTTGTTGCCACCCATTTTTTTTAACTTTGTGGTCGTCACCATTCTCTGTCAAATTTATTATCTCCTTCATTTTGTTCTCACTTTCAACTTGCAAAAGGCCATAAACCTTTTATTGTTTGTTGTTTTTTCCATCATGTACACTTCTTGAGATTCTCCTTTGTTTCTGACCAGATGTCTCCCAAGGTTTCTGTATGTTTTTATATTTCCGGTGAATGCTTCGTGCTGAATAGCATTATTGGAATCGTTTTGATGAAATTCCGTATTTATCTGATTGGTTCCGTTAGATGGCGTAGCATACTGGTTTATCAGAGTGATTTGTGACTTCAAAGAATCAATAAAATCCTGTTGATTTTTAATCGGAAGATCTTTTTGTTTCAGAAAATCCTTCAAATGAGCAATTTCAATATTACTCACAGTTATTTAAGGTACAGTTTCAGTAGAATTGTCTCGGTCCACAACTTCCTTGTCATCTTCCATCTCCTTCATATTACAACACTTGATAGATTTATCATAAATTTTTTGTATATCACTATAGTATTTCAAGCAGCCGGGATGCCTAAACATTCCAAATTTAAGTCCATTGACATTATACAGGGTGATTCAAAAGTACTTTGACAAACTTCAGGAGGTGATTCTTCACAATATTCTAATATGAATTGTCCAAATAAATATATGTCCGTGTTGAAGTTTTATTTTTATTTTCGTTTTTTTTTAAATAACTTTCGAAAAAATGACCTTAATTAAACGAAAATTGGTAATGAGAGGTTTTTTGAGGTGTCGAATTCGAACCTGATGTTATTATTGCTCTTACTCGTAGGGGGCGCCACCTATACGACTTTTTCTTCATTTGAGATTTATAACTTTTTTGAGCGTACTTCTAGCACATTTTTCAGTAAAACATAAATTCCTCTACTTATCTACGTAAAAAAGTCGCTAAAAGCAACCGTTTTCAAGATATTTGGACTTGAAAATTTCAAGTCGTGTTGAAGTTAGTACCATTATTTTGCATTTTTCACAAGAATGCTTAGGAAATGAATTTGACGTTTAAGTAAGTAGTTTTGGTAATTACATATTATGTCACAGTTAAACGTTTTGTTGTTTTGTTGAAGTTTCTGTAAGTTTTAAAATACTAATTTTGAAAAAATGGATTATTTAAACAATAATGCTCATTTAGCCGATATGCATTTCGTTTACGGCCTTGCGGATGGCAATGCGCGCGAAGCAAGACGTATTTACCAGGAGCGATTTTCTAATCGAGTACTGCCTTCAGCTCCAACATTTATCAGTCTCCACCGTCGTTTGGCAGAAACAGGTAGCTTTAAGAGGGCAGCTGATATTTGGAAGACCACGAGCAGTCCGAACCCAGAATTGGAAGAAGCTGGTTTGAACGCTCTCGAGGAGAATCCAGAAATAAGTACAAGAATAATTGCTGAAGCTCACAATTCTACTCAGTCCACAGTTTTAAGAATTATCCACGATCATCAATTTTATCCATACCATATTCGAAGGGTACAAGCTCTTTTGCCACGGGACTTTCCCCAACGCATTACTTTGTGTCAGTGGTTTTTGAGAAAATTGGCTGGAAATCCTCAATTTTTGAGATATGTACTCTTCACGGACGAGGCAAACTTCTCCCGAAATTCTATGACAAACTTTCATAACAACCATGTTTGGGCTCTGGAAAATCCGCACGCAGTTAGTAAAAGACATTATCAGTATCAATTTTCTGTAAATCTATGGGCGGCAATAATTGATAATTACTTGATAGGTCCTTTTTTCCGTTCCGACTGAATGGCGCAACTTACAAATACTTTTTCAAAAAAATGAATTGCCGGGACTACTTCAGAATGTACCATTAGAAATTGGTATCCGCATGTGGTTTATGCATGATAGGGCTCCGGCCCATTTTAGCGTTGTAGCCAGGGAATTCCTTAACACTACCTATCCAAATCGATGGATTGGTAGGGGTGTAGAAGAACCTAACCAGGCGTGGGCACCAAGGTCCCCAGATCTAAACCCGCTAGATTTTTATTTTTGGGGACATTTGGTCACTAGTTTATAAAACTCCAGTAGCGAACGAGGAAGATCTAAGAAACCGAATAGTAGACGCCTGTGAAACAATAAGAAACACACCAATAATTTTTGAGCGGGTACGAGATTCAATGACTAGAAGACTGGATGCCTGTATCTTCGCTGAAGGTGGGCACTTTGAACAATTCATTTGAATACAATTTAGTTTCCTTTATTTTATTTTATTCTACATATTCAAAATTTCTTGTGATAAAATGTTGATATTTCTTGCAAATTTGATTAAAACAAATACAGATTTTGCACCCTTGATACAAAAATAACTATTTCAAACGAGTAAAAATAAATAGAATAGGTGGCGCCCCCTACAAAAACCCAAAACTACTAACTGGAACGTCAAATTCATTTCCCAAGCATTCTTGTGGAAAATGCAAAATATTGGTAATAATTTCAACACGCATCGATTATCAAATAATCGACTTGAAATTTTTAAGTCCAAATATCTAGAAAACGGTTCCTTATAGCGACTTGTAATGAGGGTAGCTTCTTTACGTAGATATGCTAGAGAAATTGTTTTTTTTACTGAAAAATGTGCAAGAATTACGCTCAAAAAAGTTATGAATCTTCAAAAAATAAGTAAGAGCAATAATAACATCAGGTTCGAATTCGACACCTCAAAAAACCTCTCAATACCAATTTTCGTTTAATTAAGGTCAGTATTTCGAAAGTTATTTAAAAAAAAACGAAAATAAAAATAAAACTTCAACACTCTGTATCTTGGAAACGAAGCGTTTCCGCACATATATTTATTTGAACAATTAATATTAGAATAATGTGAGGAACCACCTCCTGAAGTTTGTCAAAGTACTTTTGAACACCCTGTATTGCACTTTTTTAGCGACACGTCAACTTCACGTGTGTTGTTGGCGGACATCTTGACCATTGACTACACCTCAACTACCCTTCTAGTACCTTTGAATCTAAAATAGTTAGAACATTTGTTGCAATTCAGAAAGAAAAGTTTATTTCAGGGACATGCCAGATAGTATGAAATAATTTGTGACTCTCAGCTATCCCAATATCTCAACTCCAAATTTAAATATTCTCAAATAGAACAAGTTAATCTTGCTGGTAATTTTGTCATTCAAATCTATTGCTAGGAACTTCACGCTCCATATATTGAAATCGTTTGTTATTCAAAAATTAGCCCCTCGATCTCATTTCTACCTACTACCATTAAGTGGAAAAAATGGTTAGAATAATCGTCCCTGAAGTTAGTATGCTTTAGGGTCTTCCCAATATGACAGGTGGCATGGAATAATTTATGACCCCCCTAGCTGCCCCAGTATCCCACCCACAAATTGAAAAATACGCAAATAGAATAAATTAATCGTTGCTGGTAATTTTTTCATGGGAACCTAACTAGCTCTACATGCTCCATGCAATGGAATTATTTGTGACCCAAAAAATATCCCTTGAAATCATTCTTCTGCTTGTAAAAATAAGTGAAACAATCGTTGTTGGACGTATTTTGAGTTCTTTCCGAAACGAGAAGTAGCATGAATAATTGTGATCCTCAACTATCCAAATAAAAAAAATATGATTTATGGTTATTTTTTAATTTTGATAAGCATATTTTTGTCAGTCGTGATCCAGTAACGGTTTCCACATTAAAAAAAAATTCGCTTTGAGGGTATGGAAGGGTCAAAATAAGTTTGGAAGAGAAGTAATAATTAATTAAGCTATCCAAATAAAAAAAATATGATTTATGATAATTTTGATAAGCATATTTTTGTCAGTCGTGATCCAGTAACGGTTTTCCCACAATTAAAAAAAAAATTCGCTTTGAGGGTATTGGAAGGGTCACAAATTATTTCATGATATGGAGCAGGTAGAGCAAGTTCAAAATGAGAGTTTGGCAAAACGAGAAGTAGCATGAATTAATTGTGATCCTCAAGCTATCCAAATAAAAAAAATATGATTTATGGTTGATTTTCTGATAATTTTGATAAGCATATTTTTGTCAGTCGTGATCCAGTAACGGTATTCCCACAATTAAAAAAAAAATCGCTTTGAGGGTATTGGAAGGGTCACAAATTATTTCATGATATGGAGCAGGTAGAGCAAGTTCAAAATGAGAGTTTGGCAAAACGAGAAGTAGCATGAATTAATTGTGATCCTCAAGCTATCCAAATAAAAAAAATATGATTTATGGTTGATTTTCTGATAATTTTGATAAGCATATTTTTGTCAGTCGTAACGGTTTTCCAACAATTTAAAAAAAAATTTTGCTTTGAGGGTATTGGAAGGGTCACAAATTATTTCATGATATGGAGCAGGTAGAGCCAGTTCAAAATGAGAGTTTGGCATAAAAAAATTACTATAAAATTTCTTGAATTTGCGAATATTTTAATTTGAATAGCTGAGAGATCATAAATTATTTCATGCCATCTGTGCAAAATGGCTCCAGCAACGATTGTTCTATTTTTAACCGACGAAACCAAAAAAAAGGAGGTTCTCTATTCGACGCGTATATATATATATATATATATATATATATATATATATATATATATATATATATATATATATATATATATATATATATATATATATATATATATATATATATATATATATATATAATTTATATAAATATATATAACATATATATATATATATATATATTTATGTATGACCACGCATAACTTTTCACAAATGAGTCCGATTCCGATGAAACTTCGAAGTTGGTCCCATTTGAATTTGAACAAAAGAATCAATCACCTCATAGTTGATCACATTCCAATTTGGAATGAAATAATCCACCCCTATGGGTAGAAAAATGGGGAATGATTGATTTTTCACTTGTGAACAGTGGCACACATATGTAGGTGACATTGACAGATCCTCCTACATCCGTCACAATAATTACATTCTATGAAAGGATGGAATTATATACAAAGTGATTGAATCAACTAACCAGAACTTTCAAAAATAATTTATATTATATAACAATAAATAATTAATAAAGTAGAATATCATATTATTCAACAGTTAATAGTTGAAGTAAGCTAGGTAAGTAAGTATTTTGGAAGTAATCAAAAATTAAGTACGTAGTAATTAATAGATTTCGAGCACAAAAAATTGAAAAATAAAAACTTTTTAACAAAAAATTAAACCGACGAAAAAACCAACTGAAAAGCAAAAAATAAAATAAACTTTCTTAGTCTTAATGATAATTGAGCTCCTCAACTGATGTGAGTAACTAATTTTGAGTCGGCGCCAAACAAACTAGCAATTGAATTAGGTAAAGCGTAAAATGATGGCAGGGAGATGCATAGCGGCGTTTTGATTCAATCAATCAATCAAGATATGCTTTATTGTCAAAGAATGAAATTCTTAAAGACAAAGCTTAGGTACAGAGTTGAACATATCAGTAATAGGTTTGTAAAAATTATCAAATTATAAAAATAATAAAATTATAAAAATAATCTGAGATTATGCACATACAGTTAGGTTATAACTAAATAGGTGGGTAACAATATTAAAATATATATAAAAATAGATAGATATTGTCTAAGATACGCCATATACATATACATTTACATATACATTTACATATACATTTACATATACATTTACATATACATTTACATATACATTTACATATACATTTACATATACATTTACATATACATTATACAAATGATACAAAGTGTGGTAAATAGGCAAGGTTGAATGAAGGACAGAATTCAGTATGTGTGAAAATAAGTAAATGAATGAAGACAATGTTACATATTATGGAGCTATTGAGAAAATTGGTTATAGTCATACAAGTTCGTCAAGGGTTATGAATGAGCTCCCAAGTATGTGGAACTGCGACTATCTAAAGGTTTAAGTTAAAGAATTCATCTATCTCGTAGAGTGATTGTTGTATCAATATTTTTTTTACCTCTCTTCTGAATCGCCTGAGACATGTAGTCTCTCTAGTGGTTATGGGGAGATGATTATACATTTTGATGCCATTGTATATTATAGAATCTCTAACTATATTATTAGATGGTCTAGGTAGTCTGAAATTATTGTTCTGTCGAGTATTATATGAATTATCATTTGTTACAAGGATATTTTTATTTTTATGTGTGTGACAGATTCTAGAATGTATATAGATGTTACCGTAAGTACTGAGATCAATGAATAGCGTTCTACATGAGTCTCTGGGTCTTTTTTTGCCAATATACCTCAAGGCTCTCTTTTGGATTACAAATACATTTTTGAGCTGGTAAGAACAGCAAGCGCCCCAAAATGCAATGCCATACCTTAGATGAGATTCGATTAGAGCAAAGTACGCCGATCTGGCTGCGTTTATACCCAAATCTTTCGAGATTACTCGAATTGCGTAGCATCCCGAGGACAACTTATTACAGAGATTGTTAATGTGATAATCGAATTTCAGTCTAGAGTCTATAATCAATCCAAGAAAACGTGTCTCAGTTTTGTTAAGGATATTATCATCCTCCAGTGGTATATCTGGTAGGTTGCAGCGAAATGTGATTATATTAGTTTTTTTATGTTAATCACTGAGGAATTGGAATCGCACCATTGTTTTATTGTAATCAATTCCCTTTCTATGTTATCTAGCAGTAGTTGCTGTGAATTATCATGCCATAGGAATGTTGTGTCATCCGCAAATAGAGTGATCTTGGCAGTGATGTTCAGGAGGTTTATATCATTAATGTAGAACAAAAAGAGGATGCGTCCGAGTTCTGAGCCCTGAGGTACTCCCAATTCAATACCAGCCCTATTGGAGTCAGTGCAACAGCGCGACTACGATTGCTCAGATAGGATTTTATCCATTCAAGGCCCGAATTTCTAAATCCGTAAATTTCGAGTTTCTGTAACAGAATATCGTGACTTACGCAATCGAACGCTTTCGAGAAGTCGCAGAATATCGCCGCTGCGTAGTCGCCTGCGTAGTCGCCTGTATTGACATTTCTGTATACTTCCGACATAAAAAAAAATAGAGCGTCATTGGTACCTTTGTTAGACTGAAAGCCGAATTGTTCTGGGCAGATCATGTTGTTAATTAATACGAAGTTTTGAATGCGGATCTTCACAATTTTTTCAATTATTTTAGCTAAGCTAGGGATAAGCGATATGGGCCGGTAATTGGAGGGGTCACTTTCACTGTCTCCTTTATGTATAGGGATAACCACAGAAGTTTTCAGGACAAGAGGGAAAGTTCCGGTTCTGAACTTCCGGTTACTTCTTCAAAGTAATAAAATGATCTTCGATAATTGTCTGTTTGGCGCCGAATCAAAATTAGTTACTTACATCAGTTTAGGAGCTCAATTATCATTAAGACTAAGAAGGTTTATTTTATTTTTTGCTTTTCAGTTGATTTTTTCGTCGGTTTCATTTTTGTTAAAAAGTTTTTATTGCAATTTCTCGAACTCATTGTGGGTAGAAGGGGTAATTTTTTAATCGTAAATTATTTCACTATAGGGATCGTGATTGAAAATAATAAATGATGAATTAGTTTTACTTGCGTTGGGGGGGCGGTGGGATGAAATATCTGAAAGCTTAGGAGGTCACAAACTATTTCATGCGTGCCAAAAAGACCATAAAAAATCAGAATACCGTATTCTTAATTTTTTTTCGATTTGATAGTAGTATAAGGGTTGACGAGAGGGCCACATATAATTTCACTATATGGACCGTTTAAAGTAAATTCCTAATGATGGATTTGCGTGAAAAAATTCACCCTCAACGATGAATTTGTTCTATTTGGGTAAATTTCAATTTGACATGGAATATTTGGGGTAGCTAAAGGATTTTACATTATTTCATGCCATCTGACTTGTGAAGAAGGCCCCAAAATTCGAAATACTTCCAGCATCGGCTGTAATATATTTTTTTTCTCATTTAAGCTTACTAAACTGGTGGTTGAGGGGTAGTTTCTGGGTCAAAAAATTAGTTCATTGTTTGTAGTGTGTAGAAGTTTAAAATAATGGAATATAATTTGAAAAATCAACAGCATCTATTCATCCCATTACTATTTCAACCCTTTAATTAGGAGTGAGTTATTGGGGTACCAAATTATTTCGTTTCATCAAACGTGTCAGACAGATGCTAAAATATTGTTACTCATCAACGCATTCTCAGCTTTCGGTCATTTTGAATTCGAAAACCACCAAATTTTAGAAATGACCACCGTTTTTTGCTGCTGTTACACCCGTTCTCATTCTCCTGTCATTACTCTAAGCTTGCGGTGTTCCTGTCAATGATTTGAAGTCCTTCAGAATCACCACTTACTGCAAGTTACTCCATTTATAATTGAAATATATATAATTTGTCCACCAAGAGTCTATTCTATCATTCAAACGTAAACAACTGACAATCATATGACAACTCCATGTCAGCCAAAAACACCTTCCTGATGCTATTTTATTAGACAAATATGAAAAATTCAGTTGTTGTATCTCCTTGCAAACTAATTCTATTTTTTGAAATGCGGAAAACTATAAATATAACTAGATAATGTAATATCGTTTAAACGCTGATTGATAATATATCATGACTGAAGTTAATGGAAACATTAGGAAAATTGGCAAAACGCCATTGCCGTTCTCTTTATTTGAAAAGCTTGTACGAAAAAACGTGTATGCAGGACGTATGCAAATGATTACATTGGACTCTGCTTTCATCTCATCCAAAAAAGTTATAATTCCTCTGCCCTATAATTAAATATGATCAATTCTGAACAAGCCTTTCAGTTAGTTGATTACCTCGGATACAAATGTACAAACATCGTCGCACATATTCCATTTGTTTCAGAACATTTCATCGATAGGTACAATTATTCAAAATCGGTGTTCTTATCTGAAATATAACGTCTCAATTTTCAATCCCAATTCAGTGATAAATAATTTAAATATTGCGCACCAAATGGTGACAAGTGTTTTTAATTCGCGTAAATCCCCCGCAGTTGATTTTGGGTGCAATCCTATCAAAAATAAGAAAACTTGAAACTGCATTCGTGATCCCCTTCGCAAAAACTCATTTTGAATAGAATCGGATCATAAATCACGACACAATTAGAGGTTACACAAAAAATAGTATATTATTTAACGAGCGGTAATGTAGGTCATAACTCACGCAGATGAAGTTTGCAGCACGAGCCGCAGGCGAGTGTTGTAATTCATCAAGTGAGTTATGACCATTACCGCAAGTTGAATACTATACTTTATCTATGACTATAACAATAAATACTAGGATACAAGTACAGAGAAAGAACTTTATTCACAAATCTTAATAGTTACCTATAACAATGCTATAAAAAATTTAATTGTAATTTTTTTTTTCATTATTAATAAAATTTACGTTAAAGTTTGAACAACCAGTAAACTAAATATGTGGGACTGAATTATGCAAGTTTCTTGTTTCATTTTGGGTTTGTTGCATATATGTTGTTGATGTACTAACTGGTTGAGGTGTTATAGAACTGTATATTTTATTTGCAGTATCTGTCTTATTCTTTTCGGAATCATCAACGTACCCCTCAGCCACAGTAGTTGATCGCCAACCGCCACGCCATGGTGTTTCAGTGCCGTTATATTCCCTCCAGCATCTACTAAAGTTGCCGACGAGCGGCGAAAACAATGCCCTGTATATAAATTACAGTGTGGTAATTTAAAAAATGTAGCAATGTCTTTCCCCATTGCTCCAAATTTATTAATGCCAATTCTTTGTGAGTGATATTTTCCATTTTGAAATTTAAAGAATAATATCATTTGCGATAGGGTAATTCGAGGATAGATGGCCCAGGTTTTGAAATTTCATGTTAGCATGTTTAAACGTTGAATTGAAATTGCTGTTAATTTTCATAACGAATCTTTATTGAGTTTAAGAACATGTGCTAAATACTAAAATTCATGAAAAAATTAAACTTATGGTTTATAAAAAAAATAAAAATAGTTAACAAAAACCATCTCCCCCACAGTGGTGAGGTGAGATGGCGCAACTGAAAACAAAAAGATATTTTGGCCAAACTGTCACTTTGTTTTGCATACAACAACACCACAGTCATGGCAAAAGTTAACAAACTTGGCGCAAGAATCGTGAAACCATTTGGAGCAACGCAAGCAATTAACCCAGTCGTCAGATTTTGTGGATTGGGAATACGTTTCGCTACAACTTGCGCAAGACTCGTCAGCGTCGTCCATATCATCTGAAGAGTCATCCAATGTAGGTGCTTCTAGTTCTTCGTCTGAAGATGGGTCACGTTTGGGAGCTTTCTTAGTGTTATTTTTGGTCACTTTTGATTTCTTCATAACTGGTTCTGATTTACTGGTCTTTTTTTCTGTGTTTTCTTAGTCGCTTTCTTCTTTTTTTCGCCAATTGTTGCCTCTGTGATTAGAATTTCTGCCAGCTGCTTGCTCCGGGCTCGAACCGAATTAATGGCAGCAGAAACAACCGGAACTGGTGAGATTATGTCCAGTATTTTGCCAGGGGTACATTTGACAGGAGTATTTGCATTAGTTTCTGCAGGCGGTTCAATTTGTTTTCTGGTACAGTTCCACCTACAGTCTGCCAACTGCGGCCAGGTTGTTGATTGTCATCAGCTGAAGCTTTATTCAAACTTTGAGAACTCTCATCAGTATTTTGTTTATTTTCAACTGCATCATAGACCTGAAGTATGATACTGTTTTCAGTCAAATAAGCGTCATCTGGGATAGCTGAAGGGTTAAATGGCACAATTCCTGTTGCCTTAAATGCCGAAGTTCCATTGTTTACAGTTGCAGACTTATTCCATCCTTCAGCAAGTAACTTGCCAAATTGTAATCTGGTGATTTTTCGCCCTGGGTTATTTTTAATGTATAAAATGCGAGCTGAGTAGTAGTTTAATTCAAACGATCTGAAAAACATATATCTAACGGTTGTAAAAATTGTGTCGTATGACTTGGTGAGCACAGCAATATGATGTTGTGGTCAACACAGTATTCTAACATCTCAACGTTACTACAGTGTGAAGCATGACCATCAAGCAATAACAAAACTGCTCTGTCGGTTTTCTGGGAACAAACTGATCCTTGAGCCACTGAAAAAGATGTCACTGTTGACATAGGCTGACTTTTCCGACATGTAGACCGAGGATCCCGGAGGCATCCCATCCTCAAACTCTTGTTTTTTATTTTTGCCTTTCATTACGCAGGTATGGGGAATAAAAACGCCTTCTGCGTTACAACAGGTTATAACCGTGATGGTTTCTCCCTTTTCACCGGAGCTGATACTTGCGATGTTTTTAGATCCTTTCTGAATAATGACATGCCCTGGCCTATTATTTAGCTGTAAACCAGTCTCGTCCATATTATAAATATGTCCAGGTTTATTGATGAGATCGTTTTCGGTCAGAATATTTCCTAGCAGCTGAAAATAAGCCTCAACGTCTTTTTTATTCATACCCAAGGATCGATTAACGGAGACCCCTTCTGCTTTTCTGACTGACAGCCTTGGGTTTCTCTGCAGAAATAACTCAAGCCATGGAAAACTAGCTAATCTCGATTCCTCATTAAAACGATGTTTAATGCCCAGCTGTTCGGCCAATTTGAAAGCCAGAACCGTTTTTTTGGAGTTTTAGGATATGTTGGGCCAATTTTGCTTCAGCAGCTTCGCCTAATGTGGAGGAGGGTCCAAGAGGACCTTTCTTTACATTTTTCTTCAATTTTCTTCTTCGTAGAGTGGTTGCCGGTACCCCAAAATTTCGAGCAGCATCATTCACTCCCCTTATATTTTTATTAACCGCTTCAATGGCTGCAGTTAACTGTTTTTCGGTCCAACTAGCCCTGGAACAACTTCCAGTGCGCTTGTATTTTGTAGGCATACTGAAAAAAAAACGAAATTTTAATAAGCCATCTCACCTCAAAAATATGTGAACCATCTATCCTGGTTGTGAGAGGAGAGATGGCGCACATCACAAACTAAACACGTTTTGGAATATGCGGAATTTTAAGGTTATACATCAAAACTTGAATGTTTTTACTCACCTGAGATGATAGAGTGATTTAAATTATTATAAAATTTGATGTTCACTGGCGTGAAGAAGGAATTCGGAAAAATATTTTGGTCCCCACCGGATCACAAATGAAAAGATTTTTCAATAGGCTGTTAACCGGTAAACACAAACTGTACAGCGGCTTGTTTACTATGAACTGAAGTACTTCAGAGCGCAGCCGCTCATCTTCAACACTAGCGGTGGCGCTGTAAAACCATTGCACCATCTCACCTTCTGCGCCATCTATCCTCGACTTACCCTATATCAGTAGGACGAAGATTTAAATATTTCCTAACTATGGTATGAAAATTTCCCGTAACAGTGAATTTTCTGGCAATTTTTGTTTTTTTATTTGGTACACTGACCATGAAAATAGATCCATGATCTTCTAAATCTGTAATTTGCATAGAGTGCAATTCTGCTGCACGACAAGCACCCATAATGCCCATTATTAAAGCAACCTAAAATAAATTATGTAATTGACTAGATGATAAAAACGATTGAATATTGTGAGATCTAACCTTTGTCGCCAGATATTTCTCATCAGGAGTTTCATTTATGAAATTATTAAATTGTTCTGGCCTAAAAGTTTCTGCCTTTTTAGCTACCTACATGTTTCTCTGATTGACGTTTAAGAAACTCGCGTAATTTCAAATAATTCTCTATATTGATTCCATTATTTATGCTGAGTGTGCTTCTTAGCATGGAGTAGAAAGTCCATAGGGACAATGCTTTATATTCACACATTTAAGTTCACTAAAATATGCCAAAAGTACATTTTCTGTGAACGATGACTTAATGTTCTTGCTGCTACACCAATCTTGAACATTTTTGTATACACCTTTATATTTGTTTTGGGATTTTTCGGGCAATAAATTATGTATGGTAACATTAGCTACTTGTCTTATTTCTGGAGGTGTACATAATAATTCATCTTCACTATCTGAATTCATATTTTTCAGCACAAAATTCAGAATAATTAGGTATTAACTTAATTTGAAAACGTCAAAATTATTCAAGTGACATTACTCCCCTCAATAACAATAATGGGCTGTTCCATTTGGGCCAAGCGGCTTGTACAGAAGAACAGAGCCACCTTGATATTCGGTTCGTAAATAATTCCAAGAATATTTTCCGATTTATCATAGTGAGTTATAGTAGTGAGTTATTATAACTCACGTTGTTTGTTTATAGATACTATTAATTGCTCAAAAGCAGTTGAATAATCAATATATAATTCAATAGAGTAGATAAACATCATTATCCACCCCAACATCATAAAATCGTTAATTTTGACTTTAATGTAATATAATTTGAATATTTTTCGTGAGATTCCTTTATAGATCCAATAATACACATCTACGTTCTTTGGAATTGAGCGTTAGGAATTCTGTTACCACTCATACATGTTTCTGTTAGTCGAAGAAAAACTTTCGTGCAGAAATAGTTATTTATACAAGAATGTAAAACACTCTTTTTTGCACGCTCAAGTGCAAAAAATAGGCTTTATAATAGAGTTGTAGATATGATTTTTTCCAATGCGTTTTAAAATATAAAAATTAAAATACCCGTTAATATTAACGTTTTGAAAGCAAACGTTCAATTTTTAATGTTTTGGCAGTGACAGATGCATTAAACAAAATTATTTTAGTCAATCGCAATACATACGAGAAAAAATTATAACAAATATTAGGCTGTCAGGGTGCATAGTAACAATTTTAATTATTGAAGTCGCCATTTCTTTAATCAGATGAGTTTCGTAAATTTATAAAATATGGAGAAATAAAGTGATTTTAGTGACACATCTGATATTCCTACCGCTGTGATGGAGTCAGCGGAAGCAGTTAGCTTAGAACTTCTACCAGTAAAGTCTAGACTACTATACGAAAAATAATATGATGCATTTGATAGTTGGTGTTCTCAGAAACAAATATCTAAGGTATCAGAACCCGCCATTCTTGCGTATTTGGGAAAAACATCTAAACCTATGAAGTCGTCAACCCTGTGGTCGAAGTTTTTAATGTTAAAATCAACTTCAGCTGTTAACAAGACATATAGGTGATTATCCCAAAGTGAAGGCATTTCTCAAAAGAAAAAGGGCCGGCTATAAGCCGAAAAAAGCAAACGTTTTCACGAGAGAAGAGGTAACTAAATTTTTGCTTGATGATGCCGATGGATAATTATTGATGAAAGTAGTTATGATTCGTCGTGACGAACTTTCTAGAATGACAATACATGATATTGAGGACAAGGATTCTTATATAATTGTTTAAATTTTTGATTCAAAAACGAAAATACAACGAACATTTCTTGTTCCAAATAACAATGAACACAAATTTAATCCAGCTGAAATTTGCCGTAAGTACATGTCACTGCGTACTATGATAGCAGAAAACCCTAGATTTTTTTCGTCAGTATAGGAATGGAAAATGTACAGTTCAAGTATTCGGAATAAATACTTTTGCAAAAATTCCGAATCAAATTGCATTATTTCTTGGATTAGGGTGAATTGGGGTAAGCGTAATCACGGGGCAAGTTTAATCGGGCACTCCCCAATTTTTGTATTATCGTTTTTAATTTTTTTCTATCTAAAATTTGAATGTGTAACTCATTTTTCGCCTTTATATTATGTTTATAATCCTTTTCAAGGCACTAGTTCAAAATGTTAGTCATTTATATATTACCCTGTATTTTCACTTGTTGTGCGAGCATCGATTGTAATTTTTAATTTCATGTTGCTAATACAAATAATTCAATAAGATTGTGGTGTTTTGCTTCCTTAGATTATTTCCAACAAGGAATCGGATTCTGCTGTCAGATTTCGATTTGGATGCCAACAAAAAGAAACATAGTAGTGATTACGTTTACCCCATCAAAAAATATATATGGGGTAAGTGTAATCACATAGACTGGGGTAAATATAATCAGTGATTACATTTGCCCCAGCCTAGAATAATTATCCTCGAATAACCCCCACATTCCAGTCATTTGCTTCAGCCGATGGACCTTACAGTGTTTAAGACTCTGAAATCAAGGTGGGATTCAAGATTAGCAGACTACCAACGAAAACACGTTGGCATGAAAATTCCTAAAAAGGATGTTTCCATACGTGTCTGCACCATTTGGAAGGAAACCGATCAGGATGTACTGATATCAGGATTTCGTAAGCGAGGTTTATGTCCATTCAATAGATCTGTCATTGACAGCAATAAATATGACCCAGAAGCACTAAGAAGATATAAAGAACATTTTAAAACTGCACAACCTGCCTCACAAGAAAATTATGATAAGCCAAACACCAGTAAACAGCAAAATACAGAATAAACATCTTTGGAGCAGCAACCAATTCCAGAACCAGAGCTTATTGCAGGACCGAGTAAAAAGAATGTGTCATTCGAAGATTTGTTGCTAGACACCGTAAGACAATCCCCCCCGACCTCATGAGAAAGAGAAAAGAAAATAATAGTTTAAAAAAACTAAAAAACACGCTTTTATAGAAAACCAAACTAGAAAACATGCTTATATAGCAATAAGGACTGAAAAGTTAAAAATAAATAATAGCTTAAAAAAAACTAAAGAACACGCTTTTATAGAAAACCAAACTAAAAAAATAGAAAATAAGAAGAAAATGTATTTTATTTCAAAAAAAGCGTGGCGTGCATGGTATTAATGATTATATAGTGCATAACACACCTAGGGCAGTAAAGTAAAGAATGTCTCAGATTACAGGTAATTGATACCATGCACTCCACGCTTTTTTTTAAATAAAATTCATTTTCTTCTTATTTTCCATTTTTTTAGTTTGGGTTTCTATAAAAGCGTGTTTTTAAGTTTTTTTGAACTATTATTTATTTTTAACTTTTCAGTCTTTATTGCTATATAAGCATGTTTTCTAGTTTGGTTTTCTATAAAAGCGTGTTTTTTAGTTTTTTTAAACTATTATTTATTTTTAACTTTACAGTCCTTATTGCTATGCGTGTTTTTTAAATTTTTTTAAACTATAATTTTCTTTTTAACATTTCATCGATATTGCGTGTAACGTGTAAAAATCTCCGACCCCAAAAACCCCCAAATACTAATTTTACATAGAATCGGACCATAATCACAAAACTCGTCCGCCATTTTGGAGCCGCCATTTCTAATTTTTCAATTTTGACGGAAAAATAAGAATCTGCGACCACGAAAACCCTCAGATACCAATTTTGAAGCAAATCGGACCATAATCACGAAACTCGTCCGCAATTTTGGAGCCGCCATCTTGAATTTTCCAATTTTGACAAAAAATCATAATCTCCGACCACGAAAACCCTCAGATACCAATTTTGAAGCGAATCGGACCATAATCAGAAAACTCGTCCGCCATTTTGGAGCCGCCATTTTGAATTTTTCATTTTGACAAAAAAATCATAATCTCCAACCACGAAAACCCTCAGATACCAATTTTGAAGCGAATCGGACCATAATCACAAAACTCGTCCGCCATTTTGGAGCCGCCATCTTGAATTTTTTCATTTTGACGAAAAAATCATAATCTCCGTCCACTAAAACTCTCAGATACCAATTTTGAAGCGAATCGGACCATAATCACAAAACTCGTATGCCATATTGGAGCCGCCATTTTGTTTTTTTTTTCACACAAAAATTTCTTAATGCATTGTCACCGGAATTATGTATACCTGCCAAATTTCAGATCATTCGGACGTCTGGAAGTGGGTCAAAATCGCGCCCAAAGGAGTCGGTTACATACAAACAAACAAACATACAAGTGAAGCTAATATAAAGCGTGTAAAAAGAGTAGCTTCTGGAGCTGAAATTATCATAGCACAGGTAAATATAGAAAAAAGAAAAGCAAAAATTAAATCAAAAAAGCAAAAGATCTAGCATAAAAGAAAAAAATGGAAACAAGAAAAAAGAAACCCAAAAATAATATTCCATCAAGTTCTTCTGATGAAGAGGACGAAACCCAAATTCAGAGCCACAGTGAGTCGGAAGAGAAAGATTTTGCAACGTATTCACAAAGGTTAGATGAAGAAGAGGAAGCCCATAAACAAGACGAATTGTTACTCACTGACTTGAAACAACCTGATGTCGGAAATTGGATTCTGGTCTCATTTAAAGGAAAGAAAAATATAATTTTTTATGTTGGTCAAATGACAGCCTTTGATGACGAATCACAACCTTTGATTATGTTCTGAAAAAATCCGACCAAAACTCGCAACAATCGATTTTTTATTGGCCTGAACAAATTGGCCATCACTCAGTGTCTGCATCAGACATTGAGTTAGTTTTACCCGAACCAAATTCAGGACGAAGAGGAGATTTAATTTTACCAGTATCCTTCGCTACATATAATGTAAAATAAAAGGAAAAAACTACATTGTACAGTTTGTTATGTTCACATATTTCAATAAACGTTTCTAAGACAAACATGCGAATTGTATACATTCCACAAAAAAGCTTATAACGTCCTTATGGATTCAGCTATTAGGATAATGATTTTTTTGGTGAAACTGCATAATTTTTACTTTGTTACACTTGCCCCAAATACTCTAGCATACGATGCATATGGGAATTACAAGCCATGATTACATTTGCCCCGAATGCTGGGGTAAATGTAATCAGCGAATACAACTTATCATTTTTGTTTATAAAACATTCACTATGC
>JAFIRS010008220.1:0-18692 GCA_018342105.1 Gonioctena quinquepunctata
TTCCAAACACTTCCATGTTGACCTTGATGGAGTTGTGTAGTTTAATGTTTTTTTCCAATAACTCGAGTACTTTGGGCTTAATATCGTTGAAAAAAGGTGCATACTCTGTATACATATTCTCACTAGATACTCTGTAGCTGGAAATGCGACACTTGAATGCATTTTTAATGAGGTGTACACCACCTCCCAAGTGAACACATGAATTCGTCCTGTGTGCGAGTGTTCTATTGTGAGAGTTGACTTGACAATATGGAAATGTCACATTACAACAATTACATGTATAGAGTGGTGCAGGTGGTGAGTCATCGCCATTGTTCAATTTAACTCGTTTCACTGAAGGACCTCCCTGGCAAGTTTCCCGTTGATGTCGACGAAGATTATCACTACGGGTGAAAGCTCTACCACAATCACACGAATACATTTCAGCAACTTGTTTTCAATAGCTCACTGGAGGAGACACTGATTCGAAATACTCTTCTCCTGGAATATTTCAGTGAAATACCCCCACCATACAACAAGTCCGATGCGATGCGCAATCTGTATGGATTTTGAGGAGATTCTCTTGATATTCAACGCACTCATCAATACTCGCAGTTCACTCTTAGCTCTCTCACAGGATGAACGCCCTCCTCGCTTGGAGAGTGCAAGGATTCATGAAGGTCATGACTACACAGAATATGTATGCCTACACCACAACTTTAGTCAAGATCAAACAAAAATCGAGATCAAATCTTGAGGTTGCCTAAACAATCCCAACATCAAAACTCAAGGTCAAATCTCAAAGCCAAAACTTAATGTTATGAATCTCAAGGTCAAACTCAAGGTCAAAACTGAAGTCGAATCTCAAAGTCGACCAAACCCCATGTCAAAACTCAATGACAAATCTCAAAGTAAAATCTCAAGGTCAAACACACACCACATTGCACACCTGCAACCATTCAAGGTCACACGTGACGTCATAGTGGTGGGGGGAGAGCCAGAACCGGCTTAAATCTCCTACTAAAAGTAAAATAATTCCCGAAATGAATTCTAAATACCAATTAGTATACGTATAAAGAAAAAATAGAATGAACAAGTAATGAGTATTTAAACATAAGAGAAAAAAAAAACGTAATAATCAGAAGTGGAAACGAAACAGCATCTGTAATTAAATATTAATCAAAAATACAATATTTTTTTTATATGACAGCCTTATGAATATTGAACATTTTTGAACACCGAACATTTTTGGGATCGATTGTACTAAATATAGGTTTGATTATGGTTTCCATCTAAGAAAAATGATCTCTCTCGTTTCAGACTTCCATCGTCTCAATGTGTTTGAAGGGTTTTCACGACGTTTCGAGCGCTCGTATCGCAATCGTCTTCAGCAAAAACCTGCAAACCCATTAGGATGATGGGAAGTCCGAAACGGGAGTAATGAAGTTACCACATCATCTACGACTTTCAAACGTTGAAAAAATGTACTTATGGCTTTTCTCAAGTGAATACTAATTTTTGAATTAAATTATTTGGAAATGTTTTTGAATGAATAGGCGAGGCCACGAAATTTTCAAAATATTTTTGATTTATTTTAAAGCTTGTGAAAACTCTGTTGGTAATTTTCTTTTTTTTAATTTTCTAAAACTAAAATATATAGTCGGTAAAATTCAAATGGCTTCTTTCTGGCGCCATTGGCTTCAATCAGTTTTGCAACGTTGCCATATTATCAAATCTTGACATTGCGAATAATGTTCTAGTTCTGACATTTATAGTTGCCGTTTAACTTCACAATCAACCCAATTACGCCTATTAGCTGCTCGGTTGTTTACGTCACAAAGAGCGCCAATATTAGTAGCTTAAAAATTTGCTGATTTTCAAAAACGAATGGGAACCGCTGTAATTGGAATTTGACTCAAACAATGTTTTCTGGTTACATTTATATATGCGTTATGTATTTTAAAGCATATTTAAAGCGATAATAATTTCTCGTGTCGTGAAAAATGGAAATAAGTCAAAATTATGAGACCACTTATTTCAAATTTCGGGTATTCAACTGTGTGTCATCAAGAATAATCTTGTATCATTGATACATAATATTATTAGCGTCTTACATGAACAAACAAGAAATATAACACCCAACATAATACTTATCGGTATACCTACAATTTCATGGAGACATGAATGGTTTTCTTCACAATGTTATACTGTTATGCTTATGATTTCCGGAATCCCAAACTAATATCTCAACATTTTCGAATTCTTCGGGATTCACTAATTTCGGATTATTTTCAGAAACACGTTTTGTGATACTGAAAGCACCTTCACTACTTTGTATACAATTGTGTATTTTCTAGCATGATTATCACATAATTAATGCAAATAAGCTCATCTTGGACTGAAATGTACAGGGTGATGCAAACATAGTCGTAAAATTAAAAAATGCATGGAGAACATCAATTAACTAGTTAGCAATTTGATTATCATAATTTTTTTATATTATTTTTTGTTTCATGCCGGCTGCAATAAACATTTGAATATGTGGAATTCAGAACTGATTGTTCGAGAAATGTAGGAAGTGAGGAAGCAGAAATATAGAAGGAAAGCAAATGTTCTCATCCAGACACACTTTCCTGGGTAAAAGGTTGTTAAAGACTAACTGCAAAGTGTTCATCTGGAAGGGGAAAGGGGTTATAACTAATCCCAACAGATCCAGAAGGAGCATAGCGGGGAAAATCTTCACCTCCCAAAAGATCAAATGGGCTATTCGGAGTTTTACTGCCGGAAAGGACAGAATAGAGCCCTTCTTGAAAAGGCTGTTCAAGGTCAGTTTTTCTTTCGGATACATACCGAAAACCTGGTGCGCAAAGGATTAAATGTAAATCCTAGCAAAACAGTGCTGGTGCCATTCACAAAGAGGAGAAAGTACGAACTGAAAGCCCCAACTCTGAATGGAACTCAGCTAACTTTTTCCAAGGAAGTCAAATACCTGGGCGTTATAATCGACCAAAGACTAACATGAAACCTTTGTAAAGCGATTTTCTGGGTTCGGAAATAATGCTATTTTCCCTAGAAATCGTTACTTTATTTATGACGCCCATACACTTATTCAAACTATTTTTAAACTAAATTTTACTCTCGGGCGCCAGATTTTATAAGAGTTTACTCCACTTACCAGGGGTAGCAACAGATGGAGATACGGAATGTCTAGGGGGTCTGGTCTTTTGACTTAATTGAAATCTCCAAAGGTTTGTAGGCTTTGTAACTGGATTCCGGTTGCTTTTGATTGGACAGTCAGTCAGACAGAACACTCTTCGGATTCTATAGTTGATGTGCTGGCAAAGGGAAAGGTACTTTCCATAGAAGCTTCCAAAGGTAACCACAATATAACAATTTTATTTAAATAGTAACTTAGTCAATTTTCACAATTTTAAATTTATTACAAACGGTTATCAGAACTACAATAACATATTTATTCACTCAATTGGATAGGATAATTTTATCGAAACATTAACTCAGTTAATTTTCACAAGATTGGAATTATTACCAACGCTTATGATATCTTCAATATAATAATTTTATCGAAATATTAGATTTTTGCTGTACAAGTATCGGGAGGATAATTTATATTCTGAATTCTTTTACCGGCGATTGCTGTCACTCGGTCAATGCCAGATTTGAGCTTCCGTGAAAACTGACATACTTACGAAAAAAAAAGAATACTCCAATCTCGACCCGGACTTGAACACAGAGTGTTGATGAATCACCGAGCTCATGTTGATGAGTTTCAGCACACAAGAACAACGAGCTAGATGTGATACATCAGTTTATATACTACGAACAATGCAATACCAAACTTATATAAATTATTCTACCTGTAACAGCCGAAAGCTAAAATTTACAGTAATTATTACAGCATCAACAAAATACCTCACGACATAAATCAATCCAAAATAACAAATAATATGCATAACTTGATTTATCGAGAAAGTCACGGGACTGGGATATTTTACACTTGTGCAATTCAATTATTTCCACACCGGAAACGTACTTTAATGCAATATTTACAATGCACGAAATAAAATCAAATAAACGGATAAACTCAAACTGCTATCAAATACAGTGGGGAAATTATATACATCAGGGCAATTGGGTATAAAGGTGTCTCAATGACACAATCAGATATTCTGGCTAACAAAAATTCTTTCCGAATTATCGCAATCTCCCCATAGTGTGGTGTTGTAGGAAATATGACAATACACCAAAGAATAATACATATTCAAGTGTTTTCCTATCCAAAGTTTTCTTTAATTTTAGGATTGCAAAAAATCCAGAATTTAGTTTTTTTAAAGTGTGCTGTTGATGATTTTCCCTCGTTATGTTTTGATCTAGATAGAACCCTAGGAATTTAGTTGTCTCAGAATTTTGATGTTCTGTTAAAGTCATACGAGGACTATTGTCACAAGTTAGGGAAAATCATTTTTTACTTTCCCAAATTTCCAGTTCATTATTCGAAATTAATAAATCATATCACCTTTCCATAACATCCAAATCAAAACATTCAATAACAAAAACTAGGCCGACAATCCAAAACATTTGTGGGCAGTTTTAGCGACCTAGAAATTCCAAATTAAAATATAACAAAGCAGAATTGCTAACCTCGATCCAGTTGATGAATAAAAACAATTAGGTTTCGAGGTAAGCAGCGAAAGATAGGGGAGTGAGTAGTTGTCAGGTCTTGGTGTGTGACACAAGTCATTGGGGAGTGACGTGCCCCCAGAAGAAAGAGCTGGATATAGAAATGTAGTTTCTATTCTTGAGCTGCCGTTCTGGCAGCGTTGTATATATAGTCCTTATGTGTAAGTATATTTTTTTGTATATATTCATGATTGAAATAAATATTGTATGTTTGTTTTTGGATTCTGAGTTCATAATCTGGTTTTCACAAAATACCTCTGAGCTACCAACCCCCTTTAAGGCCCTTATGGCCATAGACTTATTCCATATTCTTACATTTGAATTGGAGGTACACTGTTTTCTCCGTATTTAGTATCAAATTATTACTATTACACCAGTTTTCAAAAGACTTTGTAACGCTACTTATTGAATTTTGCAAGTCCTCGACGGTCTGTGCTGATACTACTACTGAAGTATCATCTGCAAACATAGTTATCAGTTCATAGTTACATAGTCTCTGGCATGTCATTAACAAAAAGTATGAAAAGCAGTGGTCCCAGTACCGACCCTTGTGGAACACCATTATCCAGAGAGTAGATTTCAGAACAATCATTGCTAATTTGTACGTAAGCCTGTCTATGATGAGGGTTGGGTAATTTATAGTGAATAACTTTTTTGCAATCGAAAGAACCTGAGTAACAAAGAGTGGAAGTAGAACATCTAATCTTTGACAATGATGTGTTTATTCATCGCGAATGTGAAAAATAGAAAAACATTGGACAACGGCAGTGTTACGTGGGTTTTGTTTAAGGAAATGCATAAATGTTTCCAGTCGCCGAAAATGGCGCTGAAAAATTATAGTTTTTACTTCGGATTCGTACGTAAATACTATCAAAGGGCATATTCTCAATTCACCCCAAATTAGTTTACACCCTGTATACATCAATAATCAATAAAAATACTCAACACATTCCCTCTCCATTTAAAATCGACCTTATAAGTATATCAAAAGAAAGATTATATTCTGGTTGCTAAATAATAAAATTACAAACTATTGTTTAAGCCACTATGTTAGTACTGTATGGCTTTTAAAACTACTAGAGTTAATTATTACTTTTATTGTTTGTTATAACCAATACCAAAATAATTTATTTTTATTACCATTTCCTAACTGTTTTGTAAACAATTACTTAACATTTATTGTAAATCTAGTTAATTGTTAGGCGAAGCACACACACATTCTTCTAAGAAAATCGTTGTTACATGTTACTACTGTGTAAAACTACTACTATATGAAAAATCAATTCTAGAATATAATAGGTATCATCTATCCAATATACGCTGTATTTCTTGAAAACTTTTTCCCTTGGTTTCGGGAACAACAAAAATTATGAACAAAAGAGCGACAAAACTAAAAGCCGCGTACAACCAAAAAGTACCGCCCCGACCGAGGGCACTGTTCAGGTCGTTGAAAAACTTGGTGACAATGAAAGACACCAGCCACAACATGAAACCCGAGACTGTGGCCAGGAAAAATTTGACGTTTGACGGCAATATTTCGGAAGTTACGGTGTACGGTAAAGGTCCAAAACCGATATTGAAAGTCACCGTGTATATCACCAGACAAAGGATCGGTAACCATGAGCAACCGTCTAGAGACACGTTGGTTTTATCTTGCAAATAGAAGTAAAGACCCAAGACACTCTCAGAAATTATGAGCCCTGACGCCGAGCATATCAACAGGAACTTCCTGCCTTTTCGGTCGACCAATAGGGGCCCGCCAAAACTCGCAAGGAACAGAACCACGCCAACGATGATAGCCGCGACATCTGCACTGACATTTGTTCCTGCAGCACTAAAAATGATCTCTGTGTATGCCAATATGGCGCCCAAGCCGGATAGTTGCTGAAAACAACTGAGCCCGAGAGCGACAATAAATCCTTTGATGACATATCTCTTCTTTATCGTGTTGAGGATATCCCCCTCCTTATTCTTCAACCTTTCGTATTTTATCTCCTCAATTTCATTATGTGCGTCGTAGTTGAGACGTTCGTACCTGAGTTTCTTGAGTATCGTCTCGGCTTTGTGGTCATCTTTGTCCACGTGGAAGTAGGGGCTCTCCGGTGCCAGGATCAGAAACGAAATGAAGAACATGACAGGGAAAATCGCTAGAATTATGTTAAACCACATAATGGAAACGTAGGGCCCCAAAATGTACGGAAAGAGATCCCCGAAACTGGCAAACATGCCGTAAGACACCAGCAGCATGCCCCTGTACGAATCTTCTGAAATCTCAGCGACATACATAGGGAGAACAAGATAACCAGAGGAAAGGGAGACTCCTCCGATGAACCGACCGAAATAGTACCAATATATGTTTTTGCCGAAGGCGAATGCCAAGTACGCAACTAGGTGGGGTAAGGCTAGAAATAATAATACAGGTTTTCGGCCTATTCTGTCGGCCAGATAGCCAAAGGGCAGGATTCCGCACATCGCGCCGATGTACTGCAAGGAACCAATCCAGGACTCTTCATCGGCGGTGATTGGTTTTCCTAGAGGGTTGATGCTGCTATCGTTGGATTGTAATTTCGGTAGTATAGGTGACGACCAGGTCAGTGTCGTGTCTCCCGTTAGGGCAAGGAGGTTACCTGGAACAGAAATAAATGTCTTATTTTCCCAAATTAAAAAAGACATACATCACCGATCTGCGGACAATAGTAGTTTTCCTAACAAGTGCAGAAAGGGGTACGCGACTGTCGTTGAACGAACGACGCGAAGCAGATTTTTCAATTTTTCATAAACCTCCATACAGTGCGGCTTTTAATGGCCCCCTCCCCCCTGTTAACTTTTGAACGGTTCGACGTAGAACAATTGCAAAAAAGGTATTGTATGATATCACCGATACTACTTTTTGAAATGAAAGACATTTTGATTGCCCAATAGATGGCGCGGGCGGGACATCAACTTCAAAATTTTAAATAGAATGGGGGGGTCATGTGGCACATCGTTGAAAAGATAGTTCAATTATCTTTCCAACCATCTAATTGTTTTTATTATTTCGTTGATTTGTTTTTCACAATGTGCATTTGAAATGTCAAGCATAAGTGCGGATCTGAATGGTACCTTTACCTCGATAACTTTTGAACGGTTTCATATGAAACAATATGGGACTACAAATATTTTGACTGGTATTACCGATCCTACTTTTTGAGAGAAGAAACATTACAATTACTAGACAGAGGGCGCTGGGAGCAAAACAACTTGAAAATTTCGAAAGGCATAGAGGTCGGGTTGCACACCGTTGAAAAGGAAATTCAATTATAGTTTCAACCATGGTCGTTCTACGGAATCACAATTGCGATGAGTAACACTGAAAACGGTCAATTAGAGGAAAATTCATTACTCAAATGATTTTTCATTTTCGAATTCGTTTCAAAGCTTGATTAGGTATAAATTTTGAATCCATACAGTAATCCAATGTTTTGAATTGATGCGGCCGATAGTTGAGGAAAATCCATATTGAAGTAAACAAAAGACTCTCAATTCACTAAATTATTTTCACTAAACTCGGTTTACAAACCCACGGCACGTGTTTCGCTATACAATAGCCTTTTATAGCCTTTTCAAGAGATTATACCCAAATAATACCCAACTCATTCATTTTTAATGACCATAATTATAAAGGGTTTATTTATCGGATTTAGTAAACTGATAATCAATCAGTTACCTAGAAATGCCCATTATGAAATTGGATTATTTTGTCGATGTTTAAGAATTTCTAATGTAACAATGATTATATTGTCAAAAATGAATCGAAGTGAAACAATCAGTATAATTTTCAAGTGGGTCACAATGTTGTTATTCTGCAAAACACGAATTAGTGCCGAACATAAACAAGAGTTTTTAAAAGTGACGACTGATGGTTTGATCGGGGAGTCGCCGTTGGGTTTTTGCCAGTGGCGGATTTACCAGCAGGCTGAGTAGGCTAGAGCCTAGGGCGGAAAATTTTAAGGGGCGACAAATTTAGTTCATACATTTTTTATTTCGATTTACAAATTTAAAAAAAAATTATTATACACACACAAAATACGAATTTCGAAAATTGGAGAGAAATTAAAATATTTAACAAAAATCGAAATTTTAGTTATTTTTACATATTTTCTTCACTGATAACTGCTATAATTTTTTCTCCGTTTACCTAATAATTATGAGATCTCCTTACACAATTCAATCTTGATATAATATCGATGGTCTAATCATGATTGCTGCAGCAAGTAAAGCGTTAAAAGGGTAAATCTGACTCGTTGGTCAGCTAGAGAGGATGCATGTAAAAGTTTGAGAGAATCTTGGCCCGAAGTTCTCAAAACTTTGCAATCAATCAACGATGATTGTACCGAAAAGCCTGTAACGCGACAGGAAGCGGCGGGAATACTTTTGAATTTAGAAAAACTGGAAACGGCGGCAATGGTTGTTGTATGGAATGTTTTTTTGGAGAGAATAAACGAAGTGAATGTTCAAATTCAGACTTCTAACATAGATTTAATTACCGTTGCTGATCTTTACGAATCACTCCGTAAGTTTTTGATAGCTGAACGAGAGAATTTCGAGTACTTCGAAGAAAAGGCGATCGAGTTAAGCGTATCGAAAGAATATACAAAAGAGATGAAAAAAAGACAACCAAAAAGAAAAAACAGATTTGATGAAACACCCGATAAAGATATTGGAATAGCTGCGAGTGATTACTTCAGGGTTAACACGTTTTCCGTTGTCATAGATAGACTCATATCCGAGTTAGGAAAACGGCAAGAGGCTTATCACGGATTTAACAAGAAATTTTTATTTCTTACCAAAATGAGTGAGTTGTTACCATCAGTTCTGACGGAAAAAGCCAGTTTTATAGAAAAAATGTATCCTAATGATTTAGAAACAGACTTAGTTCAGGAATGCGTACACTTTCAAAGCTACCTTTCGTCTGGAAGAATTTCAATAAAACCAATTTCTGGATCATTAAAAAGCCTGTCTCCATTCCTGCGAGAACAGAATCTAGGAAAAATTTATCCAAACTTGGATATAGTACTTCGTATGGCTCTTTGTACACCAGCGACAAATTGTTCAGGTGAAAGAAGCTTCTCTTGCTTGAAGAGAGTAAGGAACTACCTACGATCGACTTTAAGTCAAGAAAAGCTAAACGCTTTAGCTCTCTTGTGCATAGAGTCAGAGCTAATGAACAATATTTCGTACGACGATATAATAAATGATTTTGCGAATTCAAAGTATTGTAATACTTTTATAATCTAACTTACATTATAATAACAAATAATTAAGAAAAGATATATTTATTGTATTGTTTTTAAACTGCGAGTGTAATAATAAATATTTATAAACGTTCGCCAAATGTATATTTTTTATGTAAGCTTTATTCATATTATGTAAGTATTGTATAGTTTTAAGACATACCTTACCTTACTTTAAAAGTGGTACATGATTGAGATATTTTTTGCTTAAAACTTAAAATAATGTTTTTTGATAATTCTTTGCTGTAAAAATAATCAAGGATCTAACACGGTACCATAGTTCTCAATGATACTAACCATACGGGAAAAGTTTATGTAACGAGGATGATGGAGCACAAATCACAAAGTTGGAATTTTATTGATAGAAATTGATATGATTGTGGACTAAGATATCAAAATTTAGAGGCGGCAAAAATTGAATAGCCTACGGGCGGCAAATCTGTAAATCCGCCACTGGTTTTTGCCCTGCTTAAAGCTAGATTGGGAAATGGGGGCACTTAGAGACTTGAAAGGTTAAGATGCCTTATTATCAATTTGAAGATTATGGTTTTTGGAATTAGTCCACAGTTATTTCTGTAAGTAAAAAATATCAGCTCTATACATTTGAAATTTATAACTAGGTACTGGAAGGGATTCATTGTTTAATTTTTCATGTATATTTTCTTTAATTCTTGTAGTCCTTTTAATAAATATTTTTCTATATTTTTTCACATAGTGTTTTCAATCATTAAAGGGCCAGAATCTACCTAGTTAGTCGTGAACAAACCCCAATTCACGACAATATCATCACTTACCTGATATTTATATTATCGCATTTGTATTTAAAGAAGAGTTTCATTCTACTTCTACTAGTATTATTTTGAATTTGAAACATTATCATGGTTCGTGTACGTCCTATCGAAGAGAAAACTGACGCAATCTACATTTTGGTGACGCCCGTGGGAACTACCATGCAGCAGAGATAATTTTCAATGAAAAATTCCCTGATATTCCAATAACTATTTGATGGAACTGGTTGAAAAATTCAATAGAACTGGCTCTGTTCATAGGTCCAGTGGAGCTGGCCGCGAAAATCAATTTCGGAGGAGACGGAAGTTTCCGTAATTGCCAAATGCATATTGTGAAAAAACGTATGAACGAAATAAAATAAAAGATGGTTGGAAAGGAAATTGAATTGTCTTTTCAACGATGAGCATAACCCCCCCCATGCTATTTGAAATTTTCAAGTTGATGCCTCCCGCGCCATCTATCGGGCAACCGCGATGTCTTTCATTTCAAAAAGTAGCATGGGAGATATCAATCAATACCTTTTTTTTCATTGTTCTACGTCGAACCATTCGAAGGAAGAACAGAGAGGGGGGATATAAAAAGCTGCACTTATGCTTGACATTTTGAATGCACATTGTGAAAAAACAAATCAACGAAATAATAAAAACAATCGATTGGTTGGAAAGAGAATTGAACTATCTTTTCAACGATGTGCCACATGACCCCTCCATGCAATTTGAAATTTTGAAGTTGATGTCCCCCCGCGCCATCTATCGGGCAATCACAATGTCTACTATTTCAAAAAGTAGTATCGGTGATATCATACAATACCTTTTTTTTATTGAATGAATGTGGTTTTTTGTGGAGGAACAACGTTTCTTGACATGTTTTTTGGGTAACCTTCCACAGTCTGAAAATGAAAATATAATCAGGAAAATCTATATAAAACAAATATACCCACAACACATATCAAACAACAACAAAAATTCTGAAAAAACTGTAATCGATTTGTCATCAAAAAACTTAGACATACACGAAAAACTTGTGTTGGCAAAGGGACTGAACTTCGCAGTTGCACCCAAAATGGTTCCAACGGTAGAAATGATCACTGCCATCGAGGCAACAGCCCAACGTTTACCACCTGAAATAGCAGGTGATTACAGATCTGACTGCAAAAACGCAGTAACACAACCTTATCATCCTAGAAGTAATTTAAACTAATACGAAAGAGATGCATTGAGATCTCTTCGATCAGACAATCAGATCAAAATACTTCCAGCTGATAAAGGTAACGCAACAGTCATCATGAACACTACTTATTATGAGAACGAACTAACACAAATGATCTCAAACACCACATATCACACACTCAATCAAGACATTACCATAACAGTAAACAAAGTATACAAAAAACTAAACAAAAATCCAACCCCATCAATAGAAAGCAAAATATACCGAACTTTAGCTAAACACAAAAACGTACTCACGAAAACAGAACGCATACCTGGTATCACACCACAGCAAACCCCCACATTTTTATGGGTTACCAAAAATACACAAACCATCTCATCCTCTACGCCCTATTGTAAGTTCCATTGGATCTCCTTCACAAAATCTCGCTAGATAGCTACTCAACATTCTGAAACCACTATCTGGAAATGGAAATAGTTTCATAAAGAATACCCCTCACCTTCTGGAGAAATTGAATGAATTACAAACTCAAGATGGAGATCTTCTAGTAAGTTTTGATGTCGAAAGTTTGTTTACTAATGTCCCTATTGATAAAACTCTAGAAATAGTGAAAGAATGATTAGAAAATGACACATCACTGAAGACAAGAACAAAACTGGATGTCAGTGCCATCATAGAATTACTCAAACTATGCACAGAAAAACACATTTCCAATTCAAGAACGAATTTTATCAACAAGTGTTTGGTATGGCGATGGGTTCTCCTTTGTCACCCATTTTGAGTAACATATTCATGGAATCCTTCGTTGGAGCATTCCACAATGGTCCAAAAATATGGTGGAGATACGTGGATGATGTTTTCGCTATCTGGAACCGAAGTGAAGAAGAATCAAACATTTTCTTGGATCATATAAACGGTCAAGAACCGACGATCAAATTCACGTTAGAATTAGAACAAAACAACCAACTCCCCTTTTTAGATGTCATGATCCAAAAATCATCATCCCGAATGGAAACATCTGTACACAGAAAGAAGACGCATACCAATCGATATCTACACTACAACTCAAACCATCATGCCAGTGTGAAAAAAGGCATAGTTAAATGTCTCTATAATCGAGCCCAAACAGTTTGCAATTCCAACCAGAATCTACAGGAAGAAATAAACTTCATAAAATCTGTTAAAAATTGTTTTTTGTTTGTAAAATTGTTCTCAAGGAAAATGCATATCTGGATCAGTTTGTGGAAAAAACAAGTTATTAACCAATTGAATCATTTTTCTATAGGAAATATAATTTGGTGAACGCAATAACTTATCGGGGTGAACTAATTAGTTTGCCCTTTCTACACTTGTATAGATTTTCCTGATTATATTTTCATTTTCAGACTGTGGAAGGTTACCCAAAAAACATGTCAAAAAACCTTTTTTTTTAATTGTTCTACGTCGAACCGTTCGAAAATTATAAGGGAGGGGGGACCATAAAAAGCAGCAAAGTCACATATCAACGAAATGAAAAAAAAAGATAATCGAATTTTCTTTTCAACGATGTGCCACACGACCCCCATGCTATTTAAAATTTTGAAGTTGATATGCCTCCTCCGCGCTATCTATCGGACAATCACAATGTCTTTAATTTCAAAAAGAAGTATCGGTGATATCATACAATACTTTTTTTTCCATTGTTCTACATCGATCCAATTAAAAGTGGACTATAAAAAGCCGCAGTGTATACAGACATCACAATACACAGTACCTTAAAACATCCATACCAACATGAATTAGCCGCATATATCAGTATGATAATAGATGAATTATAGTCCGTAAAATAAAGGCATGGAGTAATAAACCGGTCAGATGCATCAATTCCATATACGTACCGTAATTCCGTAAATCCAGGTAGGTATAAGTACGAAATGCTAGGAAAACCCATAATATTTTAAATATTATAACTGTAGGTACTGATAGAGGGGTGAGAATTGGTTACAAGCTAGAATTGTAATCATTAGCAGGTACTTGGTAGTGCTTTCTGGAAATTATTTGTGTGTGCTTCTGTGTTTAGCTTGTGTATGTAAAATGAGATTAAAGTATTATGGATGCTGAACAAGGACCATCAAAACGGCCAAAATTGGGTCCATTAACTTTAAATGAAAAAACATTAATTTTAAACTGTGTAATTTCGTTGCAAAATCAGAACAAAAGTGCCAGTGTAGATGAGACTGTTACAAAAGCATCTCCTATGTTGTGCATAGCAAAGTCCACCATCTATAAATTAATAAGAGAAAAAAAAGTGGAGCTCTTCAACCACCAAAAAATCTCCGGGTCGACAACAGATCACGATAGACGAATCGTTAAAGCAGAGAAAGTCCATGCGTTTTATTATTTAAATTATGTCTGCAGTTCAAGCTGATCCGGATCACCCAATTTTCTCTAAAATGACATTACCGAAAATGTTAATACAAATCAGCTTCAACTGTACCAAACATAAGAGACAATCTGTACCGATAGATAAACCAGATATTGCGAATTGGAGAAGACACTATTTACGCAATATTAAACAAGCCCGAAATGAAAATCGACGCATTTATTACCTATTATCTCTTCATTGGCAGGACAGCAAGATTAAGAGCGGAAGGCAAGCCTTCGTCGAAGGATTGTCAACGGGTTTGAATCCACCATCAAGCAAGGGTGAAAGACTAATAATTGTTCATATAGGGTTCAGAAGGGTTTGTGGAAAGAGGACTTTTGTATCAAAACGAAGTGGTGACTATCACGAAGATATGAATGGTGACGTTTTTGAAGAATGGTTTGAACAAATTATCGATTTTATTCCGCAGGGATCTACTATTGTTATGGACAATGCGCGTTACCATTCTAGATTACAAGAAGATTTACCCACAAGCAATTGGACTAAAGGCAAACTATTGGAGTGGCTAAGCTCAAAAAACATTTTTTTTCCCTCTGATCCACTAAAGAAAGAACTTTATAGTATGGCTCGAATCCACAAAAATGAATATAAAAAGTACATCGTTGACGAACTAGCCGCTTCACATGGAATATCAGTACTTCGACTTCCCCCGTATCACTGTGAGCTGAATCCCACAGAAATAATGGGCTCAAGTGAAAAATAATGTAACCCGGAAAATACCTTCAAACTAAAGGATGTTCCAATTCCAATGAGTTTATTCAATATTGTCTTTACATAACCTATTCTACTATTTACAACTTAAAAAAAAAAACTATATGTACAGATCTTCCTATTCAATAGGGTATATGGGCATCCTGCTTGCCGTTCCTGTATGGTGGGCAAAGGGGATGTCCTGCCTGGTGTTAGGCTCGGGTATGGTAAATTTTAGGGTAGGTTTTGGGGTGTGGGGAGGGTTTTTTCTCGTCTCCTACTCTTGTTTATACGAGAATTTTATAAGGGGCCGTTTTTGGCGGTCGTTGTATTTGATTTTATTCGCTTGATTGGTTAGATTAATGACCAGCGACAATTGGAAAAAATGCCTTGACCATGTTATTACCGTAGAACCATAGAACATGCTATGTGGAAAATTGACAACATTTCTGAAGTCTTGACTGATCAGGTTGTTATTGTCATTAATAAAGATGATTCATTTTTTTCCGACTCAGATACCAGTTGCCATTTTTAAGTGGTAAGTTATTGTAAATACCTGCATATACCTATTATAAATAATTTTTTTGACAATAAGCTGCTGCATTGCAGCCGCTTTAAAAATAACTTGAATTGGTTGTGACTTCATACAAATCATTTTTTGTAATAATTTAAGGCGGCTAGCAATAACATCGTTCTTCTTTGATCCCATTATTTCTTGTTTATTTTTAATAATAATGACTGCTGCATTTCATATTTTTAACTTCCAAAATACTATAATCGGTGAAAATATACAACCTCTTACTATTTTTTAATTTATTACCAACTAATTGTTAAGGAATAACATTCTATAGTAATGTTTGACGTAAACCTAAATGATTACTATCGTTTCGGACGTCCATCGTCTTAATGTATTTAAAAGGTTTTCATGACGTTTCGAATGCTTGTATCTGCAATCGTCTTCAGGTGAATACTGACAAGTTTAGGTGCTACTTACCAATTTATATGACTGTCGGCGCAATGATGCGTGCAATTCCGCCATGTGCAGCGGTGCGTGTAGTTTCGCGCGGTGTGGTGGTGCGTGAAGTTTCGCGCCTCTGCAGCCCGCCAGAAAGAGCAATCAGGGGTTTCCATACGTTCTTGATCTCAACTCTTGGTTGACTAAAGGCGTTATTGGCTTCGATGTAGGCGGCTTCTTTGAACTTTCGTTTGAACCAATGCTCCTCTCTATGTAGAACACTTGCGTCGTCCCATAGAACTCGATGGTGCTCAGTCCAGGCGTGGTCAGCGATTCCCGATTTTGAGGTTTCTCCACGTTGAGTCCATTTCTTGTGCTCATCCAATCTTACCGATAACGGTCTCTTTGTCTCTCCAAAGTAGGAATCTCCGCATTCACTCTTCAGATGTCTTCGTTCTCCGCTCTTGATGTTGAACTTGTTTCCGATCCTTCTGATCTTCTCGGAGACACCTCTGATGTACGGAAGGCAGATCACTGTGCTTTGTGTTGCTCTTCAGATGTCTTCGTTCTCCGGAGTTGTTTCAATACTTCTTCTTGGAGTTTCTTTGGATATCCATTCCGGTGGAGGTCCTCTCTGATGTGGTTTAATACGGCATCTAGTGACTGCACGTCGTTGCATATGTGCGTCGCTCTCTCTACCAATGTTCTCACGATCCCTCTCTTCGTCGAACTCGGATGGTTGGAGCTGTAACTGAGGTACTGCCCCCTATTTGTCTTCTTTCTGTAATCGGAGGTGCGGATTTCATTGCCTATTCTCTCAACGTTCACATCGAGGAAGGAAAGGCACTGTTGGTTTCCATTTCCATCGTGAATTTGATCAATCCTGATTCTGTTAATTCTTGAGAAGAAATCCTGGAGATGTTTGTCTCAGTGATTCCATATAATGAAGGTGTCATCACTACCTCAACCCAGCTTTGGTTTGTATTCTGCCTACCGTATAGCCAATTCCTCGAACCACTCCATGTATGTGTTGGCGATGATTGGAGAAAGGGAAGATCCCATCGGGAGTCCGTCGACTTGAGAGAAGAATCGGTCCTTTTCCTGGAAATATGAGTTCTGTAGGCATTACTGCAGTAATTCCAATATTGCGTGGGTAGAAAGGTCAGTCCTCTCGTGCAGATGGTCATCCTCTTCGAGTTTCCTTTTGATGATACTGAGAGATTCCTCTATAGGGACATTGGTGTAAAGGCTCTCCACGTCGAAGCTGATGAAACGATCTTCTGGTCCAAGTTCAACATCTGTGATGGTGTCAACGAAGTGCTTGGAATTCTTGACGTATGAACTGCTATTTCCTTGTAAGGGTTGTAGTATCGGTAGGAGGTATTTCGATAAGTTGTAGGTTGGTGAGTTCCGTGAGCTGGTGATTGGTCTCAGTGGCATGTCTGGTTTGTGGATTTTCGGAAGCCCGTAGAGATGCGGTGGTTTGCTGTAGTGTGGCGTTAGATGTGATCGTTCGTTGTCTGGAATGAAGTGTTTGAATTTTCTCAGAGTGTTGTAGATCTTCCTTTCTATAGTGGGTGTCGGATCCTTCTTCAAGAGTTTATAGTTCCCTGTATGGAGTAACGACTCTATCTTGTCATCATATGTTGTGTCCATGATAACGGAATTGCACGCATCATTGCGCCGACAGTCATATAAATTGGTAAGTAGCACCTAACCTTGTCAGTATTCACCTGAAGACGATTGCAGATACAAGCATTCGAAACGTCGGGAAAAACCTTTTGAATACATTAAGACATGGACGTCGAAACGATAGTAATCAAGTTAACATCGTCTACAACCTTCAAACAAACGTAAAAACCCAAATATTTTTTTAAAAATTTTTTCCATTCTAAAAAGGAATTATACCCCCAAAATCACCACTGAAAGGTGCCTGGTCAGAATTTTTAAAACCCCCAACAATCAATCAAAAATAGATATTTTTAGGTGGCACTCCCGGAATGAAGAAAACAGTTGTTCTGCTATTTTTTTAAAGGTTCTATAATAAATTTTGCACAAGCCTCTCTGTTTGGATTTCGCACACTAAATGAGGGTTTATTACTCCACGCCTTTATTTTACGTACTATAATGAATATTCCTTTTTCAGAAACAAAATTAATAAAGAATTGAATATAATTAAATAAATTGCAATTAATAACGGTCCTAGTTCGAACCCACAGGATAGTATTCTTTTAAGTAAGAAGTGTTTTCCACTCAATCGAAAAAAGTAATTTAAAATTATTAATATTTCGGCCCCTACGGGAAAATCTGCTTTTTTGTAAAAAAACATCAACATCCAAAAACAAATAATAATTTTGGTGATTTATTAAGACAATGAAGATAAAACTGGGAAAACTGAATAATCTGATATAAAAAACAACTTGTGGGGAAAATTTTACATAGGTATAGGTGAACATTTAAAAAAGGGTTTTCAGAACATAGGAACTGTTGTGATGAGCCACTACATCAAGTATTTTAAATGTGTATGTGATACACTTTAAATGAAGAATGCCATTATAATAATAACGTTTTTGTCGTTCGAAATCAAAGGCGGCCGCATTAAGGTGAAAGAATGTATGTCCCTCCCAAAATCAATTGCGAAGCTGTTTTTATAGGGGCCAATAAAAAATCCTTCCAACACGGCGTATATGAAAAAACGGAACGAAAATAATCT
>JAFIRS010008221.1:0-18684 GCA_018342105.1 Gonioctena quinquepunctata
TGAATAGTATAATAGCACTGTTCTATACAGGGTATTGATTTAATTATGAGATACAAACGAGTGCAGAACAGGAACTGAAATGCCCTTGTGGTCTTTAGGAGAGGAAACATTTAAATTTTGGATTTATTAAACTTATGCTTCATGACAATATATATATCTCAGCTTCACTTGACAACCCGAGGCTTATTTAACAGGTTGAAAAAAGTATATATCAATTCCAATATCACAAATCACTTTACAGGAATTGAATGCGTTGACATTTAATTTTGACAGAACCTAGTGTGGTTTTATCGCAAAACAATTTCGAATCTACTGTGGTTTTATCAATATGAAACAGCAAGAAGACATTTATCACTATAAAACTGATCTGATTGGTTCTCTGTTTGAAATTTCTTCCATTTGATTGGTTAAAAAATAATTATGGAAAAATTCGATTTTATATTTATCCCAATTGCAACTGATTCCCAACTTTTTTTTTGAACAAGGGCAGGTAGAAAAATGAAGAATACGGAATATACAATGTGCTATGTAGGCACTCGTGTTGACTACATCTCCCAATTGAAATGACATTTTAGGAAATCATTAAATTGATTGAAAAACATTCTGTAGGCATTTTTGTCTGAAGTGGCAAATATTGATGTGCAAGAGAGGATACAAAATGATTGTCCAGTAGGAGAAACTATGCCTTCGCATACTTGGTGTTCGTTATTCCTAGAAAACGAAGAATAATCATGTCAACTCAGTAGTCACGTTTATGAAATGGAATATCATCGCGCCATTTTTAATATTCCTCGGGTACCATTGAACCTGATAATAAAGAATGGAAATTGTGTGAAAAAACATAGGAATGATGGTATAACCTTGAATAATGCAAGAAGTAGATACCTCAGGTAATTAAGAACGAACGTCGGCTCTTTTTTGCCGGAACGTTGTTTTTCCCTTATTTTTCCAATAATATGAAAACATTTTAACTTTTGTCTTTCAAATTGCACCCCCATGTTTGGTTTGGTTCAACTTACAGTCTTTTTCATTTCTCATTCAATGATGTATCATGGTATGCGGAATTATGGCAAATAATAATACAAATGAAATAATAATTTAAAAGCTCATCTGTATTTTGGATATTACGTTATACTATACGAATTGTTCAAAAGGTTGGCCAGCACTTGCCAACATGCATCAAGTCATCCATTCAGCACGCGAGTACAGGAAACTCTAATCATTTCCAGAGTAACGGTATTACAAGCCTCTGAAGTTTTCTGGATTAAATCTTCAATATTTTTTGGTTGAGTTTCGAAGACAACTCGTTTCAAATATCCCCATAGAAAAAAGTCCAGTGGCGTGAGATCTGGAGAACGTGCAGGCCATCGAACAGGTCCACTATTGCCAATCCAACGGTCTTGAAAGGTATTATTGAGGAATGTATTAAGGTTATGTGCAGGAGCACCATCTTGGTGCTACCACATTTGTTGTCGTTCTTCAATTGGAATACCTTCTAGTAATGCAGGAATACAATTTCCCAAGGAAGGTAGATATCGGTGGCCCGTCAAAGTGTCTTGGAAAAAATGAGGACCGATGAGACGTCCATTATGTAAACCACACCACACGTTCACACCCCACATTGTTTGGAAATTGGTTTCTCGTATCCAGGGAGGGTTGTCCTGTGACCAATAGTGCATGTTATGTCGGTTAACAGTGCCATTATTATGGAAGCGGGATTTTCCACTCCACAAGATTTGATCGAGGAAGTTGGGATTGTCATGGACTAAAACTTGAATATGAGCAATGAATGCCATTCGTCTCTTTAAATCTGTAGGTCTGGGTTCTTGGCGTGAAAGTATTTTGGAGGGATGATACCTGTACTGTTTGAAAATTCTGTGCACAGACAACTTACTGATCCCAATCTCCATCGCCAATGCACGAACCGAAATATGAGGATGTGCTTCGGCGTAGACCAACACATTCATACAATTTCCTCAGTTCGCACAGGAGTAGGATGTGCTTGATGCGTTTTCCCTGGAAATGATCTCGTTCGCATTGTATTTTTTACATAAGAAAACGTATTGCGACCTGGTTGTCGACGACCAGAAAAACGCTGCTCATACAGCCTCTCCGCAGCACGTTCATTTTTTTGGCATTCACCAAAAATTAGAAGCATATCAACGTATTCCTTGGGAGTGACTATAAAAGGCATTTTGATATTCAACAACAATATCACGACTGATCGCAATTTATCATCCAGATACCGTAGGAACAAAACAAAGCACAAAAAGTTCTAACATTTTATTTACTCTTTTTCTTTCACATCCACTTTTTCTTGTCTTCACAACGTGGAACCATTCATTCAGTCTAATTAATAGTACCCACTAACGAATTCAATTTCTTCGACTTACTATCTTAACAACTACATATTATGATATATCGTCAAATAAGGAATGAAACGGGCTGTAAGTTGAACAGCAACAAACATGGGGGTGCAATTTAAAAAACAAAAGTTTGTGGTAGTTTCTCGGGGGTTGTTTGCCAGGGGGTGGATTTTGCTATGCTGCATGAACGATCTGTTGGTCTAAAAGCTCTGGTATATATATATAAATATAAATATCGGTAATATTCGTATATTTCACATGAGGGTTACATTTCAAGGTAGGAACTGATGAAAAAAGTTTTCCCAAAATTCTAATCACAAGGGGTTCAACTCTTTGTATAATTTTCATCTGTAAAACTGTTGATGAAAATGAAAAAAGCGAACACCTATTCCAGATTTAATATTTTCGCTTGGAAAAAAAAATATGTCCGAATTTTGCACCATAGCCGGTGAAATCTACACCTATTATAAAACAGGTTATATTCAAAAGAGTATCGGTAATAGGAAGGATGCATTCCAGATATAGTTACGTACAAAACAGGGATTTTCCAAAATTCGAATTGAAGGGGTGAGAACTGCCCCAATTTGAATTATCTTCGAATTTTCGTAATATACTGATTTCTTGTGTTTTTATCTGAGACTAGAAACATTCGTGTCAATACTTAAAGTATGCGTAATAACAACAAATATCGAATTATGTAAAATTGATGTAATTTTTTATCTTCTAATAGGTCAGTGCTGAATTGTTTTGGAAATCGAAAATTGGGGTACCACACATTCTGCCTTATATATCAATTGCACAAATAAGTGGAATTGCCGCAATAATGGTCCTCTCAATCAATTCAACAACTAAAATCGACTATGAGCAATGAAAAATTTAATGTTGGATTTTTATTAAAATTCCATCTGCACTAACTACTTTGGATTTTTTTTCTCTCATACGTTGAGGACTGACAAAGTAAACTGGTTCATTCATTGGTTTTCAAGTTGTTTTCGCAATTTTAGCATCGAATAAAACACTTCTGAATACCGCGTGGGCAAATCTGCAGGCATAAACCAGATGAAGCAAAACGGATAATGTGAAAGAGGAAAGGAATAAAAAGGGGTTTGAATTACCCCTAGAATATTTGAAGGACTTTCAACTGTTGAACTGGTAATTTAAAAAAATACATACATTTTATTTTGTCATTTTGTTGAAATGTTTTATTTTTTCATATCCGAATTTAGCCCCACAGGCGGTGGAAACAACGCCTATTAGAAAGTCACAACTATGATCGCTAATAGGATGAACTAATTTTGCATGAGGGTAGGAAAAAATTAAATATGTCAAGATAATAATATTTCAGGGGTAGGTGCGTAATGAAAAGCATTTTCCAAAATTCGATTCTTAATGGAACAAACTACCTTTGAAATATTTTAAACTCTTCTTTTTTCATCGGGTGGTATTTTTTTCTCTTCCATAGCTTTAATTCGAAATTAAAGAAAGTTGTGGAAGAGAAATACACTCCTTCAGAATATCTCCCAAAAAAATCATTTCAGATATCAGACTATTCAGAATTATCCTTTCCACAGACTTCTAATTCATGAAGATGGTCATTGAGAAACTTATCCCATTATCTTTACAATTTCCATCTAGGGAAGGCCATATGTGAATGTAAGTTGACAGCAGCAGAAGAGAACGTACTTTGAGTCGAGTAATGGTGCAGTTAACATAAAAAGAACTGCGCGAAAATAATTATACATCGTTCACTATCGATTACTTTTACATGTATTTATGATTCTATGTTATATCGATGAAAAACAATCAACTTGGCCTTATACTTCCTCCCACCAGACAGAACCTGCTTTACTATTTGTGGTAATGACGTGGATGTTATTATTTGATTAGTTAAAGTAGGGCAGGGAATTTTTTGTTGTACTTCGAGGTTGAAATGATCGAATGTCAATTAAATAATATTATTCCATAGAATTAATATGTATATTTGAATATTTCAATATGTCATGTCTGTATATTTACATGAATTATTTGAGATTTGTTTGAGACTGAGGAAAGAACTATCTATAGATGTACATCGTTATTTGAATATACATATATATATATATATATATATATATATATATATTTTATTCATGATTGTAATCTGTTGGGGCGAGTCTGGAGCTGAGAAAGTATTCATTATTTTTCGACTAATTTTTCCATCGATCTATCATTTTATTATTGACTGTATCAGATCTATATTATATGGAGTCATTACGACAAATTAATTTCTTAATAACCGATGCATGCGCTTGGCACAAATTTGATCATAATTTGATTATATGTATTGAGAACTCCTGAATGTGATATTGAGATAAATTCTTCATTTGTCAACATTTGTTTTTGGTCAAATCAACTTGACCAAAGGGGACATCAATTCATGCCTGAAACCCATCAAAAATAGAATCAGAACTGGGAATCTATATTCCTCAAACCAACGGTTGATTCAGTTTATATCTCTGCATATTTCGTAAATACACTTCAGACCTTAATTCATGAACATCTTCCGCTGAAAAATATATCAGTGACCAATCGACCTTTTTCATGTTTTGACATAAATCTCTTGCTAGTATAAAACAAGTATGTCATGTAACAAAATTTGGAAAAGACAAACGCAACACCCTTTATTCTTTAAATCACAAATTTGAAGAATCAAAGAGGAAATCATTTGGCCGATAGGCTGCTCAGTTTGATTCGGTGAGATCGTGAGTGGTAATAATAATGATATAATGATAATAAAATATTTATTTACCATTCAATTTGAAATATACAATAATTTTAGTTAACGTGGGTTGTACCATATTAATATATCATAGATTATAATGAATAGAATTGTAAAGATAATTTTTTTTTTTCAGTATGAGCAAAAGAGCACCAGAAGACTTGTATATAGATATCATATTGAAACCACTTATAGTTAATATAGAAAAAAAACATACCATTTTAAAAATAAAACATTTCGCAATAAATTACCTAAAAATAAATAAAATTAAAAAAAATTTGAACAAAAAGGCGCGAAAATAATTTTATGTAGATATCACATTGAGAATCATTTATAAATAATATAAGAAGAACATCCCATTTTAAAAATAAAATTAATTGTGATAGGTATTTGCATCAGACAACAATGGAGAAATTGAACTACAGGTTACATCACAATTCCAACTAACATGTAAGTACATCTTCAACTAATATTTATACACTGATGTAGTAATTTTTCATATCGACATATTGGTGTATCTGTACTCCTGGCAAACCAAAAATCCAAATTTTGAGCCTAGTTTTGAATACATTAATACTAATGATAGCTTTGGTATCTGCTGAAATGAGATTATACAGACGAGGAGCTGAATAAATATAACACTTTTATGGCGAGTTGCATAATGGTATTGAATATTTTCAAGTTCATTTTTATTTTTGTGTTGCCATATAACCGTTTCAAAGTTGTCTCAGATCTAGAATCAATGTTTCTTTATATAGAGCTTCTGTAGGGTAAGTTCTTTTTTTATTAGTGATTATTTTTAAAGTTAATTTTTGTATTTGTTCTGGATTTCTTATATGGGAGGTATTTGCTGCTCCCCAGGCAACTATCCCATAGGAGAGGTGGGTTTCAAACAAAGTATATTAGAGTATGCTCATCTGAGCTATATCTAGATAGGGTGTCATGTATTTCAGTACGTATGTTACACTACGTAACTTTTTCACCAAATAATTGATATGAGCGTCCCAAATAACGACTTTCAATAGTTTTTTCAGATTGGACCACTAGAAAAATCATTTATTAATCAAAATACAAAAGTCAAAGTTAGGAAAATATATAAATTAAGTAAATGTTACCTAGCTTACTTGGGAAATCGAAATAAATAAACAGGAACTCAACTTCACAAATGTTATTCCTTCTATACAGAGTTATTCAGAATTGCGTGAAAACAAAAAAATGGAATGTACACTTGAAAATGATAATAGGATAAATTTAAATATAAAAGAATTGAGGAAAAAAATTACTAGTGAAAAAATACCAAGTTTAGGAATGGTCAAATACAATTTGAACATTTACATTAATTTTTCGATTCCAGCCGAAAATGGTGTTGGTACAGTACTCGTTGGGTTCGTATTGGCTGGAGATGATCTTCGGTGAAAGAAACTTAGAAGGCTGGTTTTTTCGTTGTTGGTCTCAGCACAGCGGTGACGATCAGCGTCTTAGAGGGGTGGTCATATTGATTGCGACACCTTGTATCCGCTCCCTCGTTCACGGACCAGGTTGGAAGTGTGACCTCTTTAGTTACCAGTCCTTCTGCTTCCCTAAGTGGTACATACATATGAATAAGACGATGGAAATCAGAAATAGTTACAATTTGGGAAGAAAGAAGGATATCTCTTGAACCTCAAGCTTATTGAAAAGGGAAACATTCTCAATTGAATATTGATAGAAAGATTTTTCTGTGAATTGAAAAATCCATGATTGAAATGAAGTTATTTCTTGTGAATCTCTAACAGAAAACAACTACTTTCCCGGCTAAAGCCACGCTGGACATTCAACTACATCTGATAGATATTCTAAAAAGGCCCTAACTCAAAATAAAAAATCTGAAATTGAAAATTTGCATTTTCATTCAGATAGTTATTTGATTTTCTATTTCAGGCTTAATTAAGAACTCATAAAGATGAATGAGGCAGGCAAAGAAGAATGTTTTCCAAAAGAGAGTACCCACCAGAAATCATTCGTAACATTGACGCAGGAGAGACATCGCATTCACTAGGTTTTCAATACATTTTTGAGGCGAAAATCTATTTCACGCTTCCACGATCATCAGGAAGACCGGAAGAAATAGAAAACACATTTTCAAGAAGAAATCTCACTTTGCAAAGATGGAAAAAGTTAGAATCAAAAGAAATTACAAAAATGTATTGAAGACCTAGTGAATGCGATGTCTCTCCTGCGTCAATGTTACGAATGATTTCTGGTGAGTACTTTCTTTTGGAAAACATTCTTCTTTGCCTCATTCATCTTTATGAGTTCTTAATTAAGACTGGAATAGAAAATCGAATAACTACCTGAATGAAAATGCAAATTTTCAATTACAGATTTTTCTTTTGAGTTAGGGCCTTTTGAGAATATCTATCAGATGTAGTTCAATGTCCAGCATGGCTATAGCCGGAATGTTGTTTTCTGTTAGACATTCACAAAAAATAACTTCATTCTAATCGTGGATTTTTCAATTCACAGAAAAATCTTTCTATCAGTATCCAATTGTGAATGTTTCCCTTCTCAACATGAATACCCCATAGGAGGTTATCTTGACGATGGAAGATAGTGACTAAAGTTTATCTTTCAGTCGCAGATGATTCCACATCTGGTTTTATGAACATCCTGTTTATATTTTCAACAACTCAAAGCTTATGTTTCAAATTTCAACTCAATGATCCCAAAAATGGTCGGATACAACTAGTAACGAAAGGTAAACCTGTACGTAAACATGACTGGGAAAAATTACACTGAAGGTAAATAGAAGTATTGATCAATATCTATAACAAGAAAAAGTGACCATAAAGATAAATTCCTTTAACAGAAATAAAAATATTTCTCAAAACAGAAAACAACTGTATAGTTGGATTGCCCTAATTTTTCAAAACTTGATTGAACTATTATTGTGAAAAAATCCACTGAGCAATACAAAAGAACAAACCCAAAGAATTTCCGATGAAATAATTTGAATATTCAAAACTGGAAATGTACTAGAAGAGTACAGAGTGAAAATAGTGAAAGGTTGTTGAACGGAAATAATATATCTTCAAGAAGAGAAGTGTAAAGATAACTCAAGAACGAGGGCCAAGCCTTGTTTCCAGAGAAAAAGTATAGTGTTCGATAACTTGAAATATTCCAGATAACTTTCCAGAGGAAAAGTATAGTATTCCAAAATCAAAATGTTTTGGTAATTTTTTGCAGGAGAAATGGAGGATTCGATAACTATATAGAGAGTGTGACCACACTTCTTGAAAGTGAGCACAATAAAACTCTCGAATAATGATAAATATTCAAGAGAATTCTTCCAACGGAAGAAATGCCTGATAGATGAAAATCTACCTAGACATACAGATATATGTGCTCATATATTCACATATATATATATATATATATATATATATATATATATATATATATATATATAGAAGGTGGCGAATCCCCTTTGTTAACAGGTGAGCCCAATATTTCTCTCAAATGTAGAACGATAATTGCTCTGGAGGTTGACAAATTCTCCTTCAGCACTTATGGGCTCAAAAACCTCTTCGATACGAGGAAAAAGTGAGCAGGAAGGAAATATATCCCTGGGATACCCTCTAGATAGGAATCTCACTGATGATTGATATAGTTACACCGTTATCATGAAATTTAGAAAATTGTCATTGATGCGTTATGCTGGAAAAATACTGGAAGGAAAGACACTAGGAGAGTGAGTACTCTGTGACAAGTAAAAAGCAGAGCAACAATTCAGGCTGAAGCATTCATTTCCCAGAGGAAAATTGTCATGATAATATCAACGATTGGAATACTAAGAAATAAATGCTCACCCTGAGGAACGATGCTCCTGAGATATCACAGAATTGTCAACTCAGCTTCTCGTCCTTGGATATCTCCTGGTAATAATCATACGGCCTCAGTCAGGAAAATTTAAATTGGTCCACTGGTTTTTATTACCACTTATCTCGTACCTGGAATTTTCATAAGCTTAGAAACTGTCCTCACCGAAAAAACGTTAAACTCTTGTTTACAAGATTTTACATAAGCCTTTTAGACGTGCAAAATGATCCGAATAAGAGAAATACTTAAAGCATGGAAAATTTGAATCTTTGAAAAAAAAAACTGTTATTGAGGTTATACCAGAACAATTGAAATTCGTGATAAGCGGAAAAGTCGAGCACGACTTGTGAATTCAAATCAAAATGAAGGAAAAAATCACATGCCCGAAGGTTATACGAAAATTACGTGTGAATAGGATGTAAATACAAAAATACGGTACTGGAGGATTGCAATCGAAAAATAGGTAACAATTAGGCAGTTAGGACACTCAAATATGAGCCAAGATGAAGCGAAAAATAGATGGAATTTGAATTTTTTAACCTCTTACCACATGCCATATGATTATTCTATTTGCCTAATTATGAGCTAAGATCAATGAAAAATACTTCAATAAATAAGCAATGCAATAAACATCAATAGGTAAACTCAATCAATCGTTAGAAATTCAAGATATTCAGAGGTAATTACTCACAGAGACCCTGACACTCTGAGGTCCAAAAATCAAGAGAACGTCAAAATCTTTTCTGTTCACCAAGACCACTTCGCATCTTTTTTGCAACACCAGCCTTGTATTTTTTCCATTCAAAAAGCACTTATGCAGAAAATAGGACAACCGATTCATATACCATTCTGAAATGTCAAAGAAGAGTGACAGGTTTTCAATTTAACAGTTACTATTGTTACTATTTTCCAATTTATATGGATGTAACGTAGCGTTAAGAAAAAATAGTTTTCAAGAATTACAAAAGCAAAAAGACTTACAGTGAATTCTCTCATCGCAAATTCGTCCAACAAACCTAAAGACCCCTGAAGAATAATTGATTATCAACGGAATTCAATCAAAACAGAGCGTACCTGTGATTTGTTGACTACTTTGCTACTGCGGCGGGAAATGTTATCACACACATACTTGCTAGTGACTGTGATCCTGAATACTTTCTGACACACATGCCATCCTCAACTTTTTTTCTTGAACCGGATGGTCAAGGATGTAATATAGTTATCCCCATTTCCGAAAGAGGTGATTCCGACCTCCTCAATCATTGACCCATATCTTTATTCAACAATATAATTGGATTTTTGAAACTTCCATTCAATCACGGTGAGTGATACTCAATTTTTGTAATCAATAAAAAAGGTGAGATAAAAAAAATATACGAATTCACGTTGTTGGAATTGGAAACTAAAATAAACAGACAAACACTGGTGAGAGCAGTGAGAACCACCGAAAGATATTCGAGTGGCCCCTATTTATATAGTGATAAGATATTGACTATCCAGAAGCTCAATCCATCATCGATATTGTATTTTGGGTGGGATTATTCCATTTGGTTATCCATTCATGAACATATATTGGAGTTTTAATATTGAAGAAAAAGTTCATAGGTATAGGCAATTCATAAGTGCCTATCGTAAATATCAGTATAAACTTCTGTTCATTTTGTTATTCAGTATCCATAGAGAAATACGTTCACTCCATTTTATCACATCCCTTCTTAGTATTTAGTCACGATATTGTTGAGCTTCTCGGTTCAAGCAATGGTGTAACTCATCATTCGAAATTATTATAATATCAAACTTTTCAACAAAAAATTTAACCGACTAAAAAAGAAACTGAAAAGCAAAATATAAAATGAACCTCTCCAGTCCCAATAACTTAGCTCCAAAACTAATGTGAGTAACTAATTTTGAGTCGGCGATAAACAAACAAACAAGAAAATTAATTACGTAAAGCGTAAAATGATGACAGCGAAATTGCCGAGCGTTCTCGAAATCAATATCAGCGAGACAGCTACCCGAACGATCACACACACGAAAGCACACGTCGTTGCGAGTGGTCATGCGGAGAGTGGATTTTCGGAATATTATTGTTTATCGCTGGAGATTTCACGTTGCATTTTTATGTTATTTAGTTTCAATCATTCATTTGAAGTTATTTAATGATTTTCATTGTTTGTTTTTTAGGCGACGACTCAAAATTAGTTGCTTACAATAGTTTTGAAGCTCAGTTATTGAGACGGAAAAGGTACATTTTATTTTTTGCTTTTCAGTTTTTTTTTCGTCGGTTCAATTTTTTGTTAAAACGTCTTTATTTTTTTGATTTTCTGTGCTTCAAATTTACTAATTGCTACTTACTTAATTTGTATTACTTAAGAAATACTTACCCACCTTTCTTCAACTATTAACTGTTATATACTATATCCAGCTGTAGTAGGGGAGCCCACGATGCTAAATGGTGATTCACTCGAGCGTCATAGAAACCTATTGGGTTGCAAAGCTTAGATGATAAGAAGAAAAAAATGTTATATAATGTATACCTTTTCATCGGTGGGGGAGCGGCTATAGATTTTCAAATATGTAAAAAAATACTGTTGCATGGACATACTCGAGCGCGTCAGATATTGATAGCATCAATGCCCTACGTATTTTTAATAATGTACGTAGGTTAATCTAATCGTTCGCATTATGCGGGAGGTCGTACGAAAGGGTTGGAAATGGAAAAAAAAATTAATCGAGCGCGTCAGATTTTCCAAGGGGGTGTTGAGTGAACCTAAAAAAAAGCTCTCATTCAATAATCTGACGATTTCGATATGACGCAAACTCGCGGCCATTATTATAATGTGCAAAAAACATTCGCCATTTCGAAATACTTAAGCGCGTCAGATTAAGATATATATGGTTCATCTTTATGTCCTAGACGTGCTGTCTCATAATCTGACGATTATCTAGAGGGATTCGCCTATTCTGACAAAAAAAATATTTTTATTTTTATTTTTTTAAATCATTGAACTTAATTAATTGAAAAGCTCAGGCAATAGCATGCAAATAAAAAAGTGTATGTTTTTTAAGTAGAATACTTGTATTTATAAGAAAATAATTTTAAAAAATGCTCCGACGATATTCTAAAATATTTATACATTTTTTTAATGTTTCTAATGTAAATTTAATTGTTTTCTGCAAAGTCGTTTCACCACAAAATACACACTTCATTTAATATCACTCATAGTAAATATTTATAAACTTTTATTGCTTACTGTACCTTTTGGACAAGTACTGTTTAATGACCTTCCAAAACTTCAAAATAGGGGTATGAGAATCATTCTGCAATGCAATAAATATATTCCAATTGATCAGATGCTAAGAACTTTGAACTGGCATAACGTAAACAAACGACTGTTTTTCATGACGATGGTGCTCATTTATAAAATAACAAAAAAGTTAGTTCCAAGTTATCTTTATTCAATAATTACGTATAATAATGAGCTCCACACTTATCCTACAAGAAACGTGAACAATTTCCATATAGCTCGAACTCGAAATACAAGCCCAATGAAAACATTATTCTTCAAGGGCTTAAATGATTTCAATAACCTCTGAAATGAAGTGAAACATTCACCGTCTTCAAACACATTCAAAACTCGTTTAAATGAATTCATTTCACCACTGTACATGTGAAAAGATGAATTATGGAAGGCATGTGTATGAGTGTGTGTGCTATGCTACCCATGTATACTGAGTGTACATGAGTATCATATATTTTAACTCAATCTCTGATGATTGTGACACTATAGGTGTATTTTTGTATATTTTTATATTTTTTCTTTATATTCTAGTATTTTCTTTTGTTCAGCATCAATTAATTTTATTAATAATTACAAATATTAGAAATGTATGTAAATTAGGATGTTTTCCATTCCAAATAAAGATTTATAACTTATATTAAAATAACAAAACACGTTGTAAATAATATCATGCCACAAACGAGTCTCTGTGATCAGCTGTGATGGCGTCATGGCAACAGAAACCAGAGTGGGGACGGAGTGAGAGAGTAATAGAAAGAGAAAGAATTAGAGAGGAATAGAAACGCGGAGAGGGGAATATAGGCATCACGCAGCTGCACCCATTGAACTTTATCGACGAATTTTTATTACTTTGGCTTGTGGAAATCGTCAGATTATATATTTTTCGTTATCCTTGACTTATTTCCTTCATATTTAAAAAAAATTCAGCCACGCTCGAGAATGTCGAGATGACGTTTTTTTTCACAACTTTGTAGCCCTCCCCTTTCTTTACGTCACTCTCAAATTGTCAGATTAGTGGAATATACACTTTTTAGCATGTAAATAACTCACCCTACCTCAATCTGACGCACTCGATAATTTCTGATGATAAATTTTCTCTTTACTAATCTGATCCTTTATCCTTGACGGGCGGCCTTATATATGGGGCTCATATTTGGTGGAGGTACTTAACCGGGCACGAGGTATCCCCCTGTGTATTGATCTGCCGCGCTTTAGTTAATCCTGAAATCCCCGCTTGGGCTCCCCTATTACTGGTACCAGTTTTAATGACGTCTATTACGAATTCACTCACCCCTTTCGGGACGGAATTTCTGAGAATTCTGATCACCCATTTCTTTATTTGCAACAAAGACCTCAAATATCGATTTTTATGACCCTAACTTCAAAACTAACGGAACTCTCATACAAACCTTCATCGCCCCGCCCCCCTGGGAGTTGCATTCATGAAAACACTGGCACATGTATTCCTTCATTCCTTACAAATACCTCAAACACTAATTTCCATCACCCAAAAACCGGAACCCCCATACAAACTTTCATCCCCATTTCACCCCTTAAGGGGTTGAAATTCTGAAAACACTGAAATACATTTTTACGTATAGAACACCTACCCGGTACTTTATACGTTCGCTAAATTGGAGAATAAATCCTGCTTTCTATTCGTTTTCAAAGTATTATTTTTCCTATATCAATGACATATATCACAATAAAATATATTTGACAACAACTACATAATTTCCCATACAGGGTGATAAGGATATAAAAACATGTAAATCACACAATCCAGCACATCCTCCCATCTTGAGGAGAAACAATTTCAATTCTTCTCGGAATTATATCTCGCTAGACACTTGACTATCCTACCACTCCTTGTCGTTTTATTTGATTTTTCTGGGACACATTCTTCACTATTATTTTTCTTTGATACTTCCTCCAATATGTGACCATCTTCTTCATCAACTTCCAGAGGGTAAATCTTTTGAATTGTTCTCAATAAAATCCTGATGCAGTTTTCAGCCGTACCAGACGTACCTCACTGTCCTTTCCAGGAAACAATTCAACAATTCGTGCTAATGGCCAATCAATCCGGTTCTTTTTGTCATTTTCTATCAGTACCACATCACCTATTTTCACTTTCTTCGAGCACAGTTTATTCCGTTTCATCGACAATTGGGATAAATACTCGATACGAAACCTTTTTCTAAGGTCTTCTTTCAGTTTTTGTCGATATCGATACCTTCTCCTGAAATAGTTTGCTTCAATTTGATCCAAATCTGAAACTCCGACCTCCTTCATGTCCATTAGAAACATTGCTGGTGTTAATGCTACCAACTCATTATCATTATCAGGTAAATACGTTAGTGGCCTCGAGTTTATAACTGCTTCACAGTCACACAATATTGTAGACAAATCCTCTAGATTGAGAGCTGCCCTTCCAAGAACTTTACGAAGTAGTTGTTTGACCATTCGAATCAACCTCTCCCACCATCCAGCTTCGTATTAATTTATCTATATAATAAAGGGAGTAACTTGAGTACCCAGTATAGATCTTCTCTCTGAGGGTCTTCAAATGATATTCAAGAACAGCACCCAATAAAAATGGACTACATGACACTCCAAAAACTACTCTTGCATGACGATACATTTTCAAATGTTTATTCCCACCGTACCATAAAAATCGAAGATAATTTCTATCATTTTCTTTCAAACCAATCTGCAAAAATGCTCTTCGAATATCTGAAACTACACCAATTCTCGACATTCTGAACCGATTCAAATTAGAAGGGATGAGTTCTATCAAATTCAAACCCTTTTCGAGACATTGGGTCAAAGAGGGTTGGTCTTTGTTTATTTCGGCCGATGCATCAAAAACTGATCGCAATTTCGTCGTTGAGCTATTTAATTTAATGACATGATGATGCGGTAGATAATGGACTCCAAATTCAATTTCTCTGTCTGATACTTCTTCGATAACCCCTTCTTTTAGCCATTCTTCGAAAACTTGGTCGTATTCTTGTTGGTATCCATCCTTGTCTAATTTCTTCCATAAATTTTCCAGTCTAGACTTTGCTAGATGATAATTATTTGGTAAAGGTGGATGTCCTTCAATCCATGGTAAACTCACTTCATATCTTCCTTCTTTGTCTCTTACTAAAGTTTCCAAAAAATAACTCAGTACCGCTTCAGCATTTTATTTTTTATTTTTCTCCACAACCGGATCAATGATTCCCGAAATTTCCATGTCCCACAGATCAGCTAAGGGTATGTTTTCCGAAAAAAGGGAAGTGACAATCATGGTAGCTGATTTGGAAATATATCTAGAAGAGAATGAAACTTTTCCCATAACAGTCCAACCAAGTGAAGTTTCGACGGCTACTAGACCACATTGAAGATCTATTTTTCGTCCAGTTAGAAGCTTTCCTGCGATATCAGCCCCTATCAATACTTCGATAGGACCATCTTGTCTGTCAGTTATTGTAATTCCAAGACTTTTCAATTCAGATATCCATGGACCTTCTTTGATTGAAATTACATTGTTGCAAATGACAGGTTGATCGAAAGCTTCAAACTGACAAGAATAGTCTCTGGTTGTATTACTCAATCTGATTCTTTAACAATTATGGGTAGTTTTTTCAGTTTGAGTTCCACCAAATAGAGAGTGTATCATTGTTTCTTGTTTTATGGATTTATAGCCCATTTCTTCTGCAGAAATTCGATTGATATACGATCTCTGCGAGCCTGAGTCAATCAAAACTCTGATATTTCGAGATTTCCCTATCCCATCTATCTGAACAACCAGAGTTTGCAGTAATACGTCCTGATAAGTATTATTCGATAGGATTTCCACTGCAGTTGATTCACTAGCCACACTCAATGACTGTTGCGACTGTTCATTTTCTTTGATAGATTCGTTTTTCCAGCACATCGAAGTATCGTGACGACCCTTACATTCTTTACATTCAACCTTCACTCCACATCGGCGAGAGTATATGCCCAAATTTCAGGGGATCGATGACAAGATCCTTTCGAGAGACAACATTGATTTCTTATCGGATAACTTCATCGTTTTTTGCTTTTTCACAACTTTCATTCTTATGTTCTCCTTTGCAAAAACACATTTCGAAACTCGTTCGTGATTAACTAACCCCATTGCTGTTGGTACCTCTCTTCCTTATGGAAATATCTCCTTCTATTGTTCGGACAATCAAAACCAGATACAGCTAGGTTAATTTCTTCGTTTCCACTTTTTCCTAAGATTCCATCATATGTTCAAAGAACGACATTTAGAATCGGAACCAGAGGGTAAGATGGATTTCTCTCAAGCACGAAGAATTTCTTCTGGTAAGCATGATTCTACGAGTGGAAATAATATAGCTCACATTTCTCTTTGGTAATTTCAAAGTTTCCAAAGCTCCAATTGTGCTTCAAGTTTATCAAAAAGAATACTCAATTGGTTTTTACTGTTCATGTTATTCAATACCATTTTCAAAAGTTCACGAATATAGAACTCAACCAGCATATCATCACGTCCAAATCTTGATTTCGGGCTCTCAATTGCTATCGAATAATTTTCAGCAGTTGTTGGGTAGCTTTCGAGAAGTTGTCGAGCTCGGGATCGCGGCAAAGTGGCTTGAAACAAATATTGAAATTTATCTTCGTTTCTAATTGATTCGTCCTCATCTATTCTCTTGAATTGTGACCAAAATGGAAGCCAGTCCTTAATTTCTCCTCCAAATTTTTAAAATTCAATTTTAGGTAGTTTCATTTCACTTTGAGTAGTACAAGAATGGATAGAGCTGATTTCACAGCAAGTATTAGAACTAGAAGGTCGTTTTTTATCTAATAATTGTTCTACACTGCATTTCAACTTATTATATTTAGCCATCAATTGATCTGCTATTTCAACTTGTGAATCAATTTCTTCTTCGGTACAATTTGATTCTAACAGAAGGTTCAACATTTGTTTGTCAATTTCAACAATGATGTCTTTCTTCTGATCGAGGAGGATCAAATTACCTCGTATTTCATTGATATCAGGTTCAGCATCCTGCATTGCCTTCGATATTGCTTCGTAAAACGATTGAGAGACATTCTATGGATTTCCAATAGTCTCCTACAATTCTCCATCTCGAAACAGTCCTGTCACGGTCGCCAATATTTTACGTATAGAACACCTACCCGGTACTTCATACGTTTGCTAAATTGGAGAATAAATGCTGCTTTCTATTTGTTTTTAAAGTATTATTTTTCCTATATCAATGACATATATCACAATAAAATATATTTGACAACAACTACATAATTTCCCATACAGGGTGATAAGGATATAAAAACATGTAAATCACACAATCCAGCACATACATATTCCTTCCATTTGTAACAAAGACTTCAAAAACCAATTTTTATGACCCCAACTGGAAAACTATCGGAGTTCCTATACAAACTTCCATTTCTAATTCAACCTCCATTTTACCCCTTTATTTGTTGAATTCCCTAAAACACCGGAACACGTATTTTTTATTCGGAACAAAGACCTCCAAGAACAAATTTCCATGATCCCCTACTTTGAAACTGATTATACAGAATTTCAACCCCCATTTTACCCTTTTGGGGTTGAAGAAGAGCCCAAATACTAATTTCCATGACTCTTATTTGAAATCCAACTGTACTTCCTCTTTCACCCTCCTATTCAGCCACCCTTCAGGGATGGAATAGCAGAAAAGTATACTGTCAAAATTTTAGCTCTTAGATCCAGCGATTTGGTCTGGGCGTTGATCGTATATCAGTCTATCAGTGAGTCAGTTACAGTGAGTTTATACGCGAATAAGATAACATTAGGAATGAGACAAAAAAGTTGAACATACGTAATTCAATGCGAACGTTATTATACACGTACTGGAATATAATAAGAAATAAGGAATAAAATAAGAGTGGACTTATTTTTCACTCTTATCTTATTTGAATTTGAAAATGGAAGTGTGCATGTGCAGACAAAGTTGTTTTATGCTAACATTCCTAACAATCCTAACCTTCATAATTTTCTGACAATTTCCGCAGTGTGTTTACCGTCATCCATGATCTATTCAACACAACAAAAAATAAATAACACAACAAAAAACTTGCAGTTTGAAATGGCTGGTGAAAATGAGGGAAACATTTGAAAATGATGATAATTTGTTTTGGGTGCCCAGAAAACGAATTGAATTGACAGAAGACATGTATATCATTGTCAAAAAAGACGTGATTTCATTGGTCGATTCTCAATTCTTATTTAATTTGATCATTCTGTATAAACAGGTCTATTTTTGTCTCATTCCTTATGCTATTCCTTATCTTATCTCATTCGCTGTGAAAAACCCACTGTTAGTCGGGACATGTATTTATATATGTACATATTACT
>JAFIRS010008222.1:0-18681 GCA_018342105.1 Gonioctena quinquepunctata
TTTGGTAATTACATATTATGTGACAGTTGAACGTTTCGTTGTTTTGTTGAAGTTTCTGTAAGTTTTAAAACACCAATTTTGAAAAAATGGATTATTTAAACAATAATGCTCAGTAAGCCGATATGCATTTCGTTTATGGCCTTGTGGATGGAAATGCACGCGAAGGAAGACGTATTTACCAGGAGCGATTTCCTAATCGAGTACTGCCTTCAGCTCCAACATTTACCAGTCTCCACCGTCGTTTGGCAGAAACAGGTAGGTAGCTTTAAGAGGGCAGCTGATATTATTGGAAGACCACGAGAATTCCCAACCTCAGAATTGAAAGAAGCTGTTCTGAACGCTCTCGAGGAGAATCCAGAAACAAGTCGACTACATAGAAACATTTGATCTAATGACAAAGTGCCAATACGGGTTTAGGAAAAACTCGACAGAAACTGCAACGTTTAACTTTGTACAACGGGTAAATGATTTAATTGATAAAAAAAACATTGTTGTAGGAATTTTGCTTGATATAAGTAGAGCCTTATTCAACACCTTGAATATTAAATTCGTATGAGAAAAACTATTTAACCTGGGTATTCGAGGAAACATTAATCAGTTAATTGTATCTTTCTTGACAAATAGATATTTCCAGGTGAAACAGAATGACGAAATGTAACATAAGTTCCCTGTAACAACTGGGACACCACAAGTCAGTGTTCTCGATATTTCTATTATATGTAAGTGATCTACCTAATAACATAAGTAACGGGGCGATATACCTTTATGGGGATGACACTTCCATCATTCGTTCGAGTAAAACATCAGAAGAAATGAATAACCTCTTCAACTCAGTCCTATACGAATTTGATGACTGGTTTTATAGGAATAGACTGATAATCAACCCGAGGAAAACAGTTTGTATGGAATTTGAAGATTAATCTCTCTTTCCGGAATAAATCCTTAGTATTAACGAGCTCAACAATATTCCTAGGAAAAATAATTGACTCACATTTCACTTGGCGAGAACATATAGAGTTCACATCTAAGAAGCTAAATCAATCGTATTATCTCATCTATATCCCTCAAGAATAAATTAGATACTAAATCACTGATATCGGTTTATTTTGCCAAATGTCATTCAACATTGCTGTCTGGGGTTTAGCTACTGAAATAGACAGAATTTTCATAAAACAGAAATCATTGCTGAGACTGATCTTCAATCTAGATCATGAAACGGCATGTAAAGAGATTTTCCATCGAAATAAAATACTAACTGTTGCATGTATGTTCATTTTGGAAACATTAATGTATCTCCATGAAAATAGAGGCAACTAGAGTCGATATCAGCAATCCATAATTACCATAACAATATGCTTACTACCCAAAAACTTCATCATGCAGAGTATGAAAAGTCTTCTATGTTTGTTGGTATCCGTCTCTATAACATGTTACCAAAGGATAGGAAGACACGGTCATCTCAAGTTTTTGAAAAACAGTTGAAACTATTTCTAACAGATGAATGTTTTTACACAGTAGATCATTCACACTTGAGGTTGGTAAATCCGGATCACTTCCATTGTGACGAATTTGGTTTAATATATTTTAATATGTTATTTATTATTTATTTTATTTTTATCTCTATCTTCATGTATGTGTTTGTTTCACATGTATTACATTCCATGCGGTACTGATATTCATATGTAATCAACTCACCTGACCTGTTAATGTGTATTCTCGTTATTTTATTATTTATTTTTTCATTTTACAATATCTTATTAAAATATTTTATACATTCCGTATGTTCCTTAGAAATATGACCTGTCTTATCTATATAATGTAGCTCAAAGGATGAATAAATCTATCATTCTATCTTATCAGGATTCCGTTATGAATTTAGAGCTTATTTTGCCTCCTGATAATATTTTTCGCAAAAATGGGCATTTCTATCGCCCCTGACGAGCAGTGTATATCACTCAGGTTAACCCCAATAAAACATCCACCGATCGTGAGTTTTAGAATTCTACTTCAATAATTACGGAAGATAGGAGGTGTAGCAATGAGAAGTGAGATAATTTCGGATTTTTCTGTGCAAATAGTGTAATTGTGATGGATAAGGCGAGCTACCATAGTCGAAGGTTGAATAAAGTTCCGTGTTTAAATGACACAAAATTTACCATCCATATTCTTGAAAATAATATGTATCTTGAGGATAACTATACAAAAAAAAACAATTGGTGGTTGTGTCTTTGATTCAGTTAGAAATGCAAAATATTCCAAATGAAAGCTGGGAAAATCACGAAGCGCACAAAAAATATAATTCATATGTATGTATCCCAGAGAAAACATTATTGTGATGATGATGATAACAGTAAAAGTGAAACTAACTCTAGTTGAAATTTAATGATAATTTTTTCGACACTGTATTTTTTTCTACTGTATTTGTATGTGTTAAACACAATTTTCTAAATTTAATTTATTTTTCCGAATGTTTTTACATCATATATATAAATTCAGTCATATCTGTACCCGAAATTCATGAAGTTGAGTTTTTATATTCTACAAGCGAGTATATTTTGTGGATATATGTATATTATTACATGTATAAAGATAAATAAGTGACCTATATTGATTGTATACTACACTTTTTCGTACTGTTTATTCATTATTACCTATTATTGAAGCAGATGTTATACATCATATTCATGTTTATATATGTTTTTACTTTCATTTCATGGGAAAAATGAGTACCGATTCTTTTACTGGTATTTGGAAAATGGTACTTTGTCATATACTAGGAGATCAAAAAGATGTTTCAGTTGAAAAAATGGTATTTTAGAAAAATTTGCTATAATGTACCCCTCCCCACACTCGTTAGTTAGTTAGTAATATTTCATACCAACGATATAATTTGTTAGACAGAGCCGTCAACAAAACATATCATTCTGTGTGAAAATTTCATTGTATCGAGTCAACAACGAGTACGTCTCTGCTATCGATCGGTCTGGTACATCTATGGTCGAACTATACAAGTCTTCTTCAGGCAACTGGTAGAAACACTAGGAATTCAAAGGTATTCTCAAATTGAACAACCAGTATTATTGGATCAGCATTATAGTTTGAAAATCTCCATGGGTTGAGAATTCGTGTGCTTCTTTTGATGATAGAAAGATTAACGCCATGTGAAGAGGAATAAATAGAAAAATCGAATTAAACGGTTTTCTTCACATAAAAGATTCAATATAAATTGAACCAGAAAATGGTAGATCTCAGGTGAAAAACAACTACTTTCCTGGCAAATACCACGCAGAACGTTGAATGATATTCACCTGAAAATCCATGCATACCTCCACTTCGAATGCAAATGTTTCTTTCTGATAAGCTCGATTATGTTTAATTTATGTCGTGTTCACCTAACAATCCGCATACCGGTTTCAGGCTTTTTTGGCCCTCATCAGTACGGAGTAGTCAACCAAAGGTCCGAAGAGCTCTGGCTGAAGCGAGACACAACATAACCAAAACCATCATCTATGGACTCGAAACCATCATCGAGTCCATAACACCTATAGGTACGCCGGAAAAAAAAACTTTCAACTGGCGGTACCTAGTGACAGAAAGAAACACTCCGAAAATCTCCCACCTCGATAGGTTTCTAAATAAAAGATTCCTTCTCAGTAGGAGTGGCAAGCCCGACTAGCATATAGTGGAAGATAAACGCCATGTGAAGTGGAATAAATAGAAAAATCGAATTAAACCATTTGATTCGATTTTTCTATCTTTTGATGATGTTGAACAAGTCATCCCATTCAGTTCAAAACTATTGATTCACAAACAATTGTTCACTACTTTTTCAAGCTTGACTAGCCCAGTATATCATTATTTCTCTATTGTGCGATGGAATGATTTATTTTTTCAATATTACAAATGTCACAGCCCCTAAAAATATAATTCTGCGGTATCAAAACAACAATCACATTCAACAATGTTGTCCTATGCAGTATAATAAATCTCTCGCGCGTTCTGCTATGGAAGCTAATGAAAGGAATGAGCTATCAAATGTAATGTTTGTTTTTGCAGATAAAACAAACCGTTTGATTCGAAAGTGCTGCTATATGAATCATTTAGCTTCTGAATTTCCTGCGTGAGAGTCGTTGAAAAAGCCAATACGTCGTACAATCTGAAAGTTTCGGTTAGTATGATAGCCTCAACCCAAAGACGGTTGAAATAATGATTAACTTGACAGTCAGCGACAAATAACTAGAATGATAAGTTTGCACAGATGTAGCAAATAAAGAAAATTAAATGTATAATTTTTTCTGATATGTAAGAAGAGACCCTTTTTACAAGCTTTTATTGAGTGTCTGTCTGTGGGTTTGTAATCAAATCTCACAAGTTACATTTGACCCACTTCTAGTTGTCCGATTACCGTGAAATTTGGCAGGTGTTCATAACTCCGATGACAATGCATCAAAAAATTTTTGCTAGAGAAAAAACAAAATGGCAGCTACAATTTGGCGAACGAGTTTTGTGTTTATGGTCCGATTCTTTTCAAAATTGGTATGTAGGGGTTTTCGGGGACAGAGATTCAAAATGGTGGCTCCAATATGACGACGAGTTTTGCAGTTATAGCCCGATTCCAAAAAACATTGGTAAGTCCCAGACAGCACAGAATATTCCTAGGATATTCTCTGAATATCCGAAAAGAAAAGAGTATATTCCGAATAAACATGGAATATTCCTAGAATATTCACATGCCTCTAGCATATTCCAGGAATATTCCAATATGCATATTCCTGGAATATTTTAGGGAGAATGTATGAATATTCATAGAATAATCAGAATTGAATATTCTGTATTGTATATTCATGGAATATTCTCCCTTATTTCTATGAACCATTTTCAAATTCAGAATATGGGAAAAGTATGAGAAAAAGTGCGAATAAATGTATTTGATTTGCAAACAGAGTTTTTGTTCAGACAAGCTGACAAAAATACACCACTGTACTGTCCAATTATAATTGGTCGGAAAATATCGAGGTGCACTTTCACGACCAATCAAAACCATTCCGCGCGCGGTAGTCGTAGTTTAACCCGATAGCAAAGCTGTGAAGTTGATTGCATTTGAAACTGACATTGGACAACTTTTTTTACCGGTATGGGTTACTTTTGCATATTTGTATGTGAAACTACGGTGTTTGGAATTGTTCAACAAATATTCTTCATGCACGACCGGGCGTAAAGTAGCACTTTAGCACCCGTGGACTATTTTATTGTCTGGCGGGCGATAAAATCGTTCAACAGGCGCTAAAGTGAACTTCAATCTCATATCGATAGAAATCTATATTCTGATGGATCATATAATCAAACCCAAAACATTATTAACAATAACGAAACAATGAACCTAAATAAATTAAAAAAATGAATTATAACTTAATATTGACAATACAATTAGAACAGTTATTTATGAAAATATTTGGATTTGTTGTTTTATGTTGTTGCAGATAGTTACTGATTTCAACTGATTCCTCATTACTAGAAGTCTGAAGAGAATGCATGTTATTATCTGGTGTTTCAGAGTAGTGAGCAATATTTTCAGATTGTCTGCAATGGCTAGTAAAAGGCTCATCATTTTCTACAATTTTCTTGGCAATATTCAGCTTATTTGCAACTGAATTTTCAATATAACCTTCCGCAACAGTCGTCGACTTCCACCCAGCATGTCTTTTAATGTTAATTATATCCTCGCCTGCATCTGCTAACATAGTTGCTGAGGAACGTCTGAAGCAGTGACCAGTATATTCTTTCGCATTAGAAATACCTAGGTAAGTGGCTATTCTGAATGGTATTTGACCGAATGTATTTTTTCCGATAACCTGTCTCGTACACTTGTCATTTTCATAATATAAAAAAACCGCTTATGATCATTCTGATCTCGCAAGGAAGAATATCTTCTGTAAATATCCAAATAAGTTGGCGATTTCTGTTCTTTATCGATTACAGTAAATACTCGATCTATCTTCGTTTTGGTTTCTCGTATAGTTATGAGTAAGAATGTCTCGAAATCTTGAATGTCGTCCACTGTGATATTTGCCAATCCTTCGCGGTGACATGCTCCACAAATACCAAAAATCAGTGCTACCTACAATAAATTCTCAGATCACTAAACTGAACATTGAGAAAACATGAAATCAGAACTTACTTTCATCATAAGATACAAATCGTCTGGTGCTTCCCTCAAAAATAACTCGATTTCTTCTCTGCTTAGAATCTTCGATTTCTTTGGTTTATAACCATCATATTTTCGTTTCAAAAAAGCTATCAATTTTGCGTATCTACTGATATCTATATTATCATGTACATTTGAAGTAGCTTTCAGCATGGAATAATATGACCACATGGTAGAGGGCTTACAATATTTAGATTTTTCCAGAAAATAGGCAAGAAGGTCTCTGTGTATTTCTTATTTTTTACATTTTTCTCGTTGCACCACCTCACGAATTCTTCATACACCTTTTCGTATATTTTCTTGGATTTACTTGGCAATAAACTCAATTTCGCATCCTCAGCTGCTTTACTTATTTCTGGTGGAGTACAATTCAAACTTTCTTCGTCGCTTGAATCCATTTCAAAATCAGTATTAAATTATCTGTGATCACAGAAATTGACAGCAAATATGGCTACTAGCCTATATAATCTTATTTCGGATAATTGACTGAGTTGCCATGGTAACGTTCATTCCATCACTTCTTGATTTATTCTGTTTCCGATATGATATGAATATACATCCTCACGGCAGCCTTGATGTATTTTTATCATGTTCTAGATAAAATGAGGTATCTATCTACATGACATCAAATATACCGGTCGTGCATAAAATTTTGTATGTATTTCGGGCGTAATTTGCTTTTATGGACCTTGCTATCGCTCGGGCTATTACTTACACGCTGCGGTCCATAAAAGCCTATTTTACGCCCTTGATACATAAATAACTATAATAATCACCGCAGGTGATAAGTACACTTTTATTTTATGATTCATTTCATTCCATAAAAAATTTATTTGTATATCACTGATCATTTCATTTTCAAGGCGTTTTCTACAAAATGCCTAAAAGAAAAAGAAGCAGTGCTTGGTATAAGAAAGTACACCAGGAAACTGAAAATATTCTTAATACAATTTTCACACAAACTCCGTCACAGCATGCAAAAGGATCAAATCAAGTTTAAACTATCAGTGATAGAATGGATTCAAGTTTTTCTGATTCAGATAGCAGTAGTTCGATCTTGCAATTCTTGTTTTTCAGAGATATCCCTGTAGTCACAAAAGAAACGGGTTGATATAATATGTGTTGTTATTATTATTATAACTATATAGAAATAGACCTGTTCAAATTCATGTTGTTTTATTTCATTGTAGGGAAAGGGTGCGCAGTCTGCGGAAATCAAATGTTTTTTTTCTAAGTGCAACCTGCAATTCCAATCCACAAATACTCAGAGGAAAACAATTACGTATTGCACTACTACCTAAGTTTTGAAATGTAGTTTTGTGTCTTAGCGAATGTAAGCAAAAACATTGCATGAATTGTCAGACATAATTTTAAAAGTTCATATTATTGATGTAAACGTGCCATTCGAAATTTTATATTTGGGGATACTCATGTGGGAAAACAGTTGTATTTTTCTTTATTTTCTTAATTTCTTAAATTTCGGGGAATGGTTATATTGTTCTGAAAACCCTTCAGGATATTTGGGGAATATTACTATCATGTTGAAAAGGGAAACATTCTCAAATGAATAAAAATGCAAATTTTCAATTTCAGATTTTTTCTTTTGAGTTAGGGCCTTTTCAGAATCAGATGTAGTTCAATGTCCAGCGTGGCTTTAGCCGGAAAAGTAGTTGTTTTCTGTTAGACATTCACAAAAAACTACTTCATTTTTATCGTGGTTTTTTCAATCCACAGAAAAATATTTCTATCAATATTCAATTGAGAATGTTTCCCTTTTCAACATGAATGCCCCACAAGAGGTTATCTTGACGATGGAAGATAGTGACTGAAGTTTATCTTTCAGTCGCAGATGATTCTACATCTGATTTTATGAACATCCTGTTCATATTTTCAACAAATCAATTACTATGATATTCCTGAATTACTTTGAATATTCTTGGAATATTCATAAAATATGTTCATGGAATATTCTAGGATTATCCTTTGTGGAAAATTCATGGAATATTTTAGGTATATTCTGGATATACAAGGAATATTCCCAGAGGATATTCCAGGAGTATATTTTCTGGATTATTCATGGAATATTCCGGGAATATTCCTCATGGAATATATAAGGAAAATCCAAAATTTTCCCCACCAGCACATTCTAGGAATATTCAAAAAAAGATATATATCCCTGACACATTTAAGAATATTCCAAAATCCCAAAAATAGTATTCTATGAATATTCATGGGATATCCAGTGCTGTCTGGGGTCTTTTTGGGGTCAGAGATAATGATTTTTCAAAATCCATGAATTTAAGATGGCAACGTGTTTTGTAATTATGGCCGGTTTCTATTCGGAATTGGTATGTGGGTTTTTTTTTGGAGTCAGAGATTATCAATCTGTGTCAGAATTCAATAAGATGACGGATTTTATGAATGACTTGAAGAAATTGAATGAAAATAATAAAAAAAAAACTTTTGTAATAATGCACAAAAAAGGAAAAAATAATTTATTTAATTTTTTGACCTAGGTTATTCTCTGAGTAGAAGATTCAAAAGCTTGTCGCGAATATAAAATAGGTATTCTTGCGCGGCAAGATTTTGAATCTGCTACTAACCGAACAACCTGGGTCGAAATATGGAAGACATTATTTTTTCCTGTTCAGAGCATTTGTATAAAAACTTGTCTTGTAAATTTTTTCATCATTTTTTTAATTCTTTCTTTTTGTTGGGTGTTCTGCCACTTGCGTATCAGAAAAAAACGATACATTTCAATTGAAAATTTATGACAAGAAATCAATTAGAAAAATAAGATTTTCTTTATTTTTGGCACGCAGGCATAGTATCGATACAATCGTACAATCGATTGTATACATTTCAAATACGTTTTAAAATTTTCAAATTTAATTTTCTAGAGGGAAAATATACTAAATTCAAAAAACCTTATATTGCTGGATAGAGAATTTGAAACCTTTTCAAATGTGCTATCACGCCCCTTGTTCCATTTGATTTTTTTAAAGAGGTTGCTGTCACTCTAAAGGATTAGAAGGGTATAAAATTATGCCCAAAAAATGTCATTTGAGAATTAAAAAGGATTTTACTCATGAATTGGAAATTACGTTTTTTTTTTTTTTTTTTTTTTTGTTCTGGTTCCCACGAAAAGGGATATCCTGTAATGTTCAGAGAACATCGGGGGAACCTAGGGAAAGAAGGTAGGAGTTGGTGTTCTTCTTAAATTTCTGAAGGTTGTATGCCTCGGGGAACACCTCCCTAGGCAATGAGTTCCAAAGCCTCGCTGTTCGTTGGATGAACGAGTCTTTGGAAAGTGATGTTCTGCAGGTTTCCAAAGTGACCACGAAGGGGTGTGATGACTGAACTTGACGGGTTAATCTCGAAGAGACTGCCAAAGCAGGAACGATTGTTGATATTTCAGAAGAGCATCGCCCATGAAAATATCTATAAAATAGAGACAAATCGCCAACTTTTCTACGGTGTTCCAGACAAGTGAGCGAGTTTGTAAGCGAGGCATCACCGACGAGACGAATTGGCCTTTTTTGGACAGAATCCAATAGCCTCAGGATATGTTTAGGTGCCGCACTCCAAATATGGGAACAGTATTCCAGGACAGGTCGGATCTGTGCCTTATAGATCATAAGCAGCTGACTGGGGGTGAAATAGCTCTTGGCACGAAACAGAAAACCAAGTTTTTGGGATGCACTTTCGGCAATGGACCTCACGTGATTTTCCCAGGAAAGGTTATTGCTGATAGTAATACCAAGCATCGATATGGATGGCTTCAGTGGTATGGTTACTCCTGACAAAGTTATGTTAGGCACAGTGAGATCGGCTTTTCTAGAGAAAAGACATGCTTGTGTTTTGTTTGCATTGAATTCTACCAAGTTATTAGATCCTCATTCGAGAATTGTTGCCAAGTCCATATTTATATTATTAACATTTCTTCCTCGTTCATTTCTGGTTTCACGGGCTGATATAGGGGCCCTGGAAGAGAAAGCGGTATGGAGGGTACTATCATCGGCAAAGCTGTGTACTGGACATGAAGTTGCTTTCAACAGGTCGTTGATGTGAAGTAGAAATAGTGTTGGTGCGAGAATGGATCCTTGCGGAACACCAGCATTTATGAGTAGAGTGTCAGATGAAACTCCATCGACCACTACATGGAGAGACCTGTTTGAGAGAAAACAGCAAGCAGAGAACACAGCTGAGGGGCAAGCCATGAGACGGAAGCTTGGCGAGGAGTCCCTGGTGCCAAACTCGATCGAACGCCTTGGAGATATCTAATGCCACAGCTAAAGTTGCTCCATGCTTTTCAATAGATAGCTGCCATATATGTGAGACGTAAGCGAGCAGGTCACCAGTTGATCTCTGATGGCGGAAGCCATATTGCCTATCGTTGACAATTCCTGAGTCTTCCAGATATTTCATGAGCTCGATGTTGATGGCTTTTTCCATGACCTTTGAAATAATAGATAGCAGTGCGATAGGTCTGTAGTTGCTAGGTAGGGCCTTTTGCCTTTTTAGGGACTGGCTGTACTCTTGCAATTTTCCAATTGGACGGAAATACCCCCAAATTGTAAGAGTGGTTGAACAACTTGCAAAGAACAGGTGTTAGTTCGGGGGCACATTTCTTGAGAACAATCGGCGGGATTCCGTCAGATCCACAGGCTTTGTTGGTGTTGAGACCCAGCAAAATCTTTCTGATAGTACGTTGGCGAAAGGTGATCTCGGGCATGTGACTGTCAATAGGTGTAATGTTCGGGGGTTGTTTTCCCGATTAATCTAGAGTGGAATTTCCAGCAAATAGGTGCGCAAAGATATTGGCTTTTTCCTGGGCAGTCGTTGCTAGTGTTCCATCTTCTTTGGTTAGGGGAGGAAATGAGCTGGAAGTGAAATTTCTTCCCACAGCTTTGGCGAAAGACCAAAATGAACGGGATCCGTTAGGACATTCAGCAAGTTTCGATCTCATTTTGGCTTTGTGGGCATCTTTTGAGCATTCTACGTAGAAAATGAAAGATGAGCCTGATCGGCAGGGTGGTTTCTTTCAAAATGTATATACAGAATGTTAATTTTCTCACCAAAACTGTAAAATGGTATATGTTTCAACTTTTCCTTGGAGTTTTTGTCTGAATAGAATGTCGTTGTTGAATACAAGCATTGTCTGAAGATATATAGACATTAAAAGCATTGGATACAATCACAAAAGTCCTTCATTGAATCCAGGGATAATATCTAGTGAGAAAAATAAGTTCATCGACCAGTTTCATGATGAGTTAGTGGAATATCGTTAGTTATTTAAGGAAAAAGTTGAATACATTTTTTTCAATAATAAGTAGATAGCGCCAAGTTTTGCACGTGATCTGTAACCTCACCAATTTTGTTTTCAATATGTAGAGAGGACCTTTTTCGACAATGGCAGATAATCACCCCGTTGAGGTTGTTGGGGTGCAAGGGTGAAAGTGAAAATCTGCTCGTGATATGTAATCTTTCCGCCTCTTCTACCATCTGATATAGTTCACCTGAGAAGTATATTCATATATCGATAATTAACAATTTTTTTTTTTATTTTACTACTAAAACACCGCGAAAAATGTGATGCGAAAAAACTTTTATTTTCATTATAAAATACGTGTTTTTTTAAATTCAATAAATAATATACTTTTTCATTGGAGCTTTCAATAAATTATTTATGAGATTATTTTTTTACATTTCTAGAAACCAATGGAAATTTTCAATTCAAATCATTCATGTACGTTTTGGCCAATCAACACATTATTATAGTGGAAATATGTTACCTAGAAAATTGCCGTGGGAATGATTTGAGGTATTTTGTTTTTATTGTCTGACAACCTATATTTTTCATTTGTCGTCTGTCATCAATTCGCAAAAAAAGTGAGAAATGAATCAAAACCGGTTTAGTACATTATATCATTTTGCAAAGAAATGAATTTATGATCGTGACATCAAAAATTAATCTACAGAATGCCACATGAGAGTTCGATAAAGTAGAAAGTAATTATTCAGATTTTTCTCTCAAACTTGTTGCCTGGTAAACAAGTTTTCGAAATTCTGTCTAATTATTTTCACTTTATTCTCACTCTCTTGTGATATTACAACTGAAAAATATTAATAAATAATTCAATATAGAATATAAGGAAAAAGTAAGGTTGGAAAATAATAAAATTTTTGGTTGAAAAAAAATAGTTATCCACAATTTCATTGAAAAATTACCAATTATCATATCAGATGTATAATGATTTCTTTACAATTTCAAAATTACATTTTGGTTTCAACAATCATTTCTATATTAATAGGTATCACTCTCATCATCCTCATTGCTATCATTGTCATCATTCTCATCATTCTCATCATTCTCATCATTCTCATCATTCTCATCATTCTCATCATTCTCATCATTCTCATCATTCTCATCATTCTCATCATTCTCAACATTCTCATCATTATCATCATTCTCATCATTCTCATCATTCTCACATTCTCATCATTCTCATCATTCTCATCATTCTCATCATTCTCTTATCATTTATTTATTTATTTATTTTTCGGGGTTTCAACAGGTTGAGTCAACAATCCAGTAACAGAAAACCGCACAATACATTAAACACAGATCAGTAATTTCGGTACAATCACTATTCAAAAATAATTAAATTAGGTATATGTGACCTGAAAACAATCATTATTACTGAAATAGATACACCATTCTGACTTTGCTATACAATAATTCGGTTTAATATAATTCTACTTAATTGGAAAACAGAAAAACAATGAATGTACAACTGTGAACCATTCTCATCATTCTCATTTTTCTCATCATTCTCATCATTCTCATCATTATCATCATTCTCATCATTCTCATCATTCTTGTCATTCTCATCATTCTCATCATTCTCATCAATATCATCATTCTCATCATTCTCATCATTCTCATCATTCTCATCATTCTCATCATTCTCATCATTCTCATCATTCTCATCTTCTCATCATTCTCATCACATCTCTCATTTATCATTCATCCTTCTCATCATTCTCATCACTGTCATTCTCATCGCTTTCACTTCCATCAATTTCATCATCATCCTCATCTTTCTCATCATTCTCATCACTGTCATTCTCATCGCTTTCACTTCCATCAATTTCATCATCTTGATCGTAATCTGCTTCGCTCTCAAAAACAACATCTCGAACTAAATGCGGCAGTTGAATTTGAAAGTATTATCTTTATCGAGCTCCCAACCTTTTTCTGTCGCATTAGGCTTGGTTGGATTTTTCTGAGCATTTAACCATATATTAGCTATATAATGCGTTCTCAATAGGTGTTGGTAAAGTTCTGACTGCGATGGAGGTAAACTTGAATCATTAAAATTCTTCAGTTTTTTTTAAATGGTTCGTTTACATCATTCATTTTATTAAATAAAGTAAATCGTACGTCATTTACTTTTCTTTTGTGGATTGTTTTTGTAATTTCAACACCATACAAATGACGCACATAAGTTTCTAACATTTCAAAATCATTAAATTCCACATTTTTATTCCACTCGCCATGATCCCGCCCAAATGTGAGGAGAAAGGTAACCAATACGTAAAAGATAGATATACTATCGAGCGGCCATCGTAATGTGCGTATTTTCCGCATACGGGGTACATAGGCGGTACATTTAAGTATGTTTTCCACCCCTTTGGCAAGACCTAGTTATCCGCCCGCTTGGAACTAGACTTCTCAGGTGACCTATATCAGATGATAGAAAAGGCGGAAAGGTTACATATCACGAGCAGATTTTGACTACACCTTTGCACCCCCAACCCCCGCATCGGGGTGGTTTTCCGCCATTGTCACATCCCCTTTACATATTAAAAACAGAATTGGAAGGGTTTACAGATCAAGTGCGAAACTTCGCTCTATCTCTTGGACTTCAAGGATAAAAGTCGACCATGCAAGACATCAACTTGGGTAATACATCAAATCGTGTGGTATTTTTTCATCAACCCACGAATAATTTTTACGAAATATCCAGTGAAGCTGAAAGTCGTACCCGCGGTAGCAAAAAAGTAATAATACCCGTCTCCACTGACTGGAAAAATATTTTTCCGCACGGATGAGTCTCCCTATGTCAATTTTCCGACGAAATCCGCAAAACAAGCCGTACGAACCCTTTTCCGGGGATTTCATATCCCATCTATGCATGAGCCGCCTGCAGCAGAGATTTTATCTCTCGACTCTAGCGGTTTCTTGCTCTGAATTATGCAATTGTAACGAAGTTGAGCGAGCTTTGAATCGTAATAAGATGTTTGGGTGTGGAAAGTGCATTGAGGAATTTCAACTCAGGGTTAGAGGTGGAAGGAATAGTTGAAACATTCCTATAATTCATAAACCGACTATGCAATTTTTTATTTTGGAACGACAACAACTCAAATGATTTACACAATGCAATATCTACTGATATGAAAAAAATCAAGGAGTGGCGTGATGCTAATTTGTTGTCCTTCAATATCACTAAAACAAATATCTTATCATTCAGATGTGCTCTTGATGACCTGTCATTTGGTGATAACTTAGTGATCAAGAACGAGACTCAAACTAAATTTCTAGGTATTCACATTGACAATAAGCCTAAATTTATTGAACATATCAAACATCTCAAAAGTAAAATTTCTTCTGGATGTTATGCAGTGAGACTAACTTCAATAAATTTGGGAACTAAAACTGCCCGAACGGTGTATTACGCCCTCTTAGAATCTCACCTACGTTATGGAATACCGTTTTGGGGAGCATGCAATTCATCAGCACTTCTGTCTGTATTAGTACTGCAGAAACGGGCTATCAGGTATATGTGTAAGATTAAACCTCGTGATTCTTGCAGATACAAATTCGTTGAGGAAAAGATTTTAACAGTGATTGCTTTGTTCATTTTGGAATCGGTTTGTCTCATTTACAAAAATATGTCCCTATTCGAAGCTTCGTGCAATTCTTATAACACCCGTTCCACCGCGTTGAAATTGCCAATTCCTTTAACAAATTGTGCCAGGGATTCTATTTATTACAATGGGGTCAAGATGTTTAATCACTTGCCCTCAGCTATGAGACAGGCAAATTTGACCAACAAGATGTTTAGAATAATTTAAAATCGGCTAAGGTTCATTTTGGTTCCTTTCAAAGCCAGTTTCAGCTGTAATGTAATAAAAAAAGAACCCTTAGACTGATAAGAGTATTGAGGTAGTCCCGGGCATCGAAGATATGCAGACTATCCTCAGATCAATAGGGTTTACTTATTGATCTGAGAGACTATCACAATCAGAGTAGAAAAATACATGATCAAGGGCGTATCTATGGAGGGGTACTGGGGGTAATTACACTCCCCCTCACTCCAGACCGATCCATAAACAAAAATATACTATAATAATTAAAAAAACTTTCTGGTTTTCTGGAAACTATAGTGGGCTAAGATCATGTATATGATAATGGAAATTCCGCCATGTTGAACTGAAAAATTGGACCAGAGCTAAAATTGTGGCAAAATAAATGTAAGGACGAAAACCTCCTGGATTTGTTCAAATTATGTAAATCAAAATTATTTCCATATGTAAAATTAATTTTACAACTTTCGCCAACTCTGCCCTGTAGTGTTGCTTTTGTAGAAAGGTCCTTTTCGACTTTGACGCGGTTAAAAACGTGGCTTAGATCAAACATGACTGAGGAACATTTAGCACATCCATCGAAATGTTTCAATAGATATAAAGTTGAAGATTATGATTTCAATCGTTGGATTTGCGGGAATTTGGTCGAAATGTTGAAGAAAACCAATTTTTAAATTGTCGACGTTTCGAAACTTTAATGTTTCATTCTCAAGACTCCGAAGTACAAAAATAAGAACATACAATTGAAATGAGATTCTAGAATGTGTTTTTTTTTGGTAAAAACAGAATAAATTAAGTAAAATTACATCGTTAAAAAAAACAATATTTAAAAACACTTCGAACACATTACAGAAAACAACAACGATGAGTACTTACATTTAGGATGGCTTTCCGAGTGGCAGGTCTAACACCTCAACTTTGCAAGGTTTTAGAAAATGAAAATCTCAAAGTCAGCATGGAATGTAAAAACATTTTTTCACGAAACTCAAAACTAAAACACCAAAAGAACTAAAATCTAATATTATCTATAGAATACCATGTGCTGAGTGTGAGGAGGTGTATATAAAACAAACGGTGAGGTATCTAAAGCAGAGGCTGACTGAACACATGAGGGATCGTAAAAATATACACAATTTGCTTAAACCTATCAAAAACCCCACTAGCCTTGCAGAGCACTGTAAATCATCACTTCATACTTTCGACTTAAATTCAGCCAGTCGATTTTAACAGACGATTTAAAAAAAGGCTCTCGAACGAAATGATCGAAATAACAAAACACGGAACAAAATGTGTTAACAAAAGGTCCGATATTGAAAACCTACACACTTCATATTCCAATCTAATAGAAAAGACCAAACATCAATCCTAGATCTTTATTGAACGGCTTTTTCCGATTCCAATACTCATTTCTTTCATGAGCCTTTTTTACATTATAAAAACATGATTCACCGACCGTTCAGTTATTCCTTTGCTTCATGTCTGTGTTGACGTATTTCAGGAACTTGAGTATCTATTTATATTTTATGTCGAAATTATTTATTTTACACTTTTTAAACTCGGAAAGCCATCCTGAATGTAAGTACTCATCATTGTTGTTTTCTGTAATGTGTTCGAAGTGTTTTTAAATATTGTTTTTTTTAACGATGTAATTTTACTTAATTTATTCTGTTTTTACCAAAAAAAAAACACATTCTAGAATCTTATTTCAATTGTATGTTTTCGTTTTTGTACTTCAGAGTCTTGAGAATGAAACAATAAAGTTTCGAAACGTCGACAATTTAAAAATTGGTTTTTTTCAACATTTCGACCGAATTCCCGCAAATCCAACGATTGAAATCATATTCGACGGTCGCCATTCATCCAGTTAAAGATTATGTTGCAAGTTTAAAGGAACGGAAAACTGAGTTTGTCTTTCCAACTAGGATTTTGTTTATTGTAATTTTTTATTAAGATTTTGTCTCACTAATATGATTGAAATTTGCCTCCAGCATTACGATTTCAGTTGGTGTTGTTTCTATATCGTTTCGTACTGAATTTGTTATTGATTAATTTTTTCAGTTTCAAGTTCTTTTTTTTACCGTTTACCAAAGTTAATGACCCATTTCTTATTCTTAGTTTGGTTTAAAATATAATTGATGTTTAAATTTAGCAGACACATATTTCGTTTGCTCGAAATCTATCAGTTTGTGCTAAAATACGATGATTGAATATCAATACTTCAAAAAGCAATGTATTTTTTTCCATTATTGGGGTCACCCTCTAGATATGACTATGTTTCACCCCCTCCAGAAAAGTTGCCTAGATCCTGATGCAATTCTGAGAAAGAAAACATATATACAGATGGGCATTGTAAAATATGCAGATTGTCTCAGATACAAAAATGGGCATCGTATAATATACAAAATGTCTCAACCGAATACCTGGTCGCAAAATGTGCATCGTGTCTCAGAAAAATTGTGCAAGTAACTTGTCATTGAGTAGAGAAAAACATCGCTTCAATCTGTCATTGAGTGGGAAAATGATACCTCAAATCAGATCTTTGTGGAAATGAGTCATAGTCTGCTTTGGCAGGGTCCGGGGTACCACAGGGGTCCAACTTGGGTCCTCTTTGATTCTTGATTTTCATCAATGACCTACCTGACAATATATCCTCAAATTCCCTTCTTTACGCTGATGATTTGAAAATTTTTCGTTGCATCAACGACATCAATGATTATTTGTATTACAAAAAGATATTGACCTTATCCTTGATTGATCAGTCTCAAAAAAACTTTTGTTCAATGGGAATAAGTGTATCATGATGGCCTACAATAGAATTCTAATCCGAACAATTTTGTCTACCCAATGGATAGTACTGCTATTTACAGAGTAAATGGCTTTAAAGATTTGGGTGTGGCATTTCAAAGCTATTTCAAATTCAAAGATCACATTAATAACATTGGTAATGAATCATTGAAGATGCTGGGTTTTCTCAAAAGTTCTACTACTGACTTCACGAACACTGAATATCTCAAGAATCTATATTTTACATTGAAAAACATATGACAAAGGTCTTAGAAACTGTTCAAAACTAATTTATCAAAAGGATCTATTTAAGAAATCATAAAATTAATTCTGGTTTTCGATCGGTTCAACCAATACGAGAAGAATTTGACATAGCTCGGCTGGAACAACAGTCATATTGAATCTGAATACTTGTTGACCCAAATAAAATTCCAGATCGCTCCCCAAACCAACTCTATTCCATATTCCCAAAGAAAATTCTATCATTAGTTGACCAATCAATAGAGATTTTTTCGTGACCAAAATACTACCAGGGAACC
>JAFIRS010008223.1:0-18680 GCA_018342105.1 Gonioctena quinquepunctata
TTTTTACGAAATAATGTCTTTCAGACTTACCAATAAAAAAAACCCCCCAAGAAAATTTCAACAATGTTTATCAAGATATGGATCTGAATGGCATAAACAACACGCCCTACCGAATGTAGAATAAGCCAAAAATAAGGGGAAAGAAAAAAACGGGGAAGTTCCTTTCTGATTACGAAAATTACCCACGTCGATGGTTATAAAGAAGGGGATCTGAAATTGCGTTTGCATAAAATTTAAGATGATGATGATATGAAAAATAAAATTAAAATGATGTATCAGATCTGAAACAATGCGCGTTTTGGGGGGTTAATGAAAAATATAACACGTTTCTGCAGTATTAACAAAAAATCGAGCAATTTTAACTTCCTGTGTCCAAAAAAAACGTGATTTTCCCCCCCCCGGGACAGCAATTTTTAAAACAGTTAAACCCCCTTTCATCCATACGATCCTGGTGGCGCCCCCAAATGTACCGAAACGTGACCACTAACCCTTTTCCGGCTTTCCGCTAACGCCAATCCGTTTTAATTTTTCCCCGTGTTTACGATCAATCCCCCCAAAAACCCTTTTTTGGGTTTATTTAATTAGGTTCGCCCCCAACTTAGGAAGTTTTAAAAAAGTTACACTTGACAATTAAATTTAACATGCAAACGAAGATCTTTTTCTTCCTTTTTTTTCAAATTTTTAATTATTATGTGCTGGGAAAAAAAACGGTTTTCCTCCAGCTTAATTGCTTTGTGGGTGAAGCGTATTCAGATTTTTAGCAAAAAATTCCCCAAGATTTTTTCCCGAGTTTTCGAGTTGGTAAAATTTGTATTTGATCATATTAGTTTCGTTCATAGAATGACAGAACTGGAGAATTTCATAAATATCATCGAGCACTTTTATTTTATAACATCTTGCCGAACTGAAACTTCTTTTTAGTATTTTAAGTAACCAAGAGAAAATTTTCGACAAATATATTTTCATGCAAATTAAAATAAAATAACAATAGGTTAACATTTACAGTGATACGTCAATTTGAATACTTGGGAATTCCTTGGAAAGTGGAGATATATTCTGTTTTTTCCCCTGTACCAAAGATATGAAGCTTGGTTTTTTTGGGAACCCCAAACGTTTTCCCCCCGATCTTTTGATCCACCTTTTTCTTTGTTCCCAAAACTCAACTTAGTGCAAATAGGGGTTTTCCGCAACCGTAAAACTTCAATTTTAAAATTCTTATAATAGATGTTTTCTACAGTATTAAGGTAATGGTTGATGTCAAATTGGTGTTTCTCCTTCCCCTTGTCCTTGTCATCCATAACCAACTTATTTTCGTTGTAATAGGCTCTTCAAGTATATCACCGTTCAACTAGTACGATAATATGAACACAGAGGTCGCTATTTTCATTTTTCATATTTCAAGTAATAACATTACATGATAGAGGGCCATTTGACACTGTCAAATGTGTCAGTCCCCCCCACGTTGAAGATGATGTTTTTCTCCTCGAAAATTTGATCCGTTATGTGATTGTCAAAAGCCAAATTATGATTTACATAATTTTTTGCACCACATGATTAATTTTTTTAAAAGAAGAACCACGCCCTTTTCGGCACATACCATCAAAGGTTGAACTTTCGCCCAATATGTAGTTTTGTCTTCCCCACATGTAAGTTATATAACAGATATACATATTATACATATTTTACATTAGATATATTTTACATTAGATATATCCTACAGTTAGATGGACCTATAGAGGTCCAAAACATGTTTCTTCTTCAAAATAAAACATACGTGGGGACGACATGTTAGACACTAATATCTGCCCAATTTAAAAAATTCCACAATTTTTTTTCTAGGTCCACATCATTTAGATTGTTGAGATCATCTCTTTCTACACCTTCCATAGTGCCACTACCTGAAACAATACACAATATCTTTAAACTTTTTTTTTTTTATATGATGCAAACTGTTGTCATGGCTTAGGAAACCAGTTTTACTCTAGCAATCTCGCCATGACTTGAAAATCATAAATTGGTAGGTTTGAAAAAATTTTTTGCAATCAATTTAAATTGGCCTAAATTCTTTAATTTTAAAGAATTTATAAGAGAATTGTTTCTAAATAAATATAAAAAAATTTCCCCCCCCCAATAATATACTTTTAAAATCTGTTTAATTTTTCCTTGTTTAGTACTTTTGGACTGGTTCATTTTATGATGTCAAGACCCGAGAAAATACATATAAAGTAATAACGCATTTATATGGGAAGAAGTGGCCAACCAAAATATGAAGAGTTATTTCAACGAATAATCCATTCTAAGAAGTCGAAATTGCAGACGAAAATAGCTATCTCAGGATGTTAAAGAAAATAATCCATTAGGTAATAAACATGTCAAAAGATAACCATCTCCCGCTAAGAAACAAAAAAAACAGATTGTTATTCATAAAAACCACCATAAATAATCGCAGCGCGAAAAAAAATCCCCATCTAAGAACTCTAAAATACCCTATGTCGGAAAAAAAATAATTACCATCAGATGTGTGCAGCCTTGAACCGCTGATAAACATATCAACGGATGTAAGAATTTTAGGAGGAAAAAAAATCAACATCAGAAAACAAGTTTGTTTTTTCCAACCGGGACCGCGCTGTCTTTTAAATCTGCCCTCATAAATAACAATAAACCCATACGAAAATTATTGGGTAGACTATTGGCCATGTATTATGAACGTCATCCACTAGTGGAAATAAAAGGGATTAAAAATATTAATTCAATCCATTATTCTACTCAACCCCAGTACCGACTATTCAGGGTAAATTCCTCTGTGTCATATTTTAAAAAATTTAATCTCAGGGTCAAATTAAAAATTTAATGTATATTCAGAAGGTTATAAAAATTGCAGAAAGTTCAACCTAGAATCAGTGGCGTCAAGAATAACTGGTATTAAAGTGCTGGAAAAAAAATTACCCCAGAAAAATGGATAAGGAATTGATAAACTAAACCAAATTTAAATAGTTTGATGAAATTATAATTTGAAACCAAATCTGTAAGTGGGGAAAATGATAAGGGTTTTTTTTGTGTTTTGTATTAATTTGACATATTAGATATCCTTCCGAGCATTATTCAATTGAATGTTTTTTACGAAATCTCCAAGCTTTAACTAATTTTTTTTATTAGTGTTTTATTAACTCATTTAATAGAGTCTCAGACATTTTGTACAAGAGTTTGTATAATCCTTTGACTATATAAATTATATAACTTCCTTACAATTGATTTGGAATCATACTTGTTCATCCACCCTAGCTTCATAATTTTTCTCAGATTGTTGAATTATTAAAATATTAGATATTATATACAGTGTGGTTGGAAAAAGCTGAAATCATTTTATAACGGATTCAGACAGATTATTGTATATGAAAAATTGTTGTTCACAAAGTCATTTTTATAGATCTTTATAGATACTTTAGAAAATTGATACAACTTACTGTCAGTTGTTAAACAATCAGGTTATCAGGTTGTATATACCATACCGACACTTGTTTAAAATTGACCAAACTACTGCGAATGTTCATCAAACAAATTTAAAAAAAAACAAATAGAAATGATACGGTATGGAATGAAAGAAGGTGGTGAAATGTCATTGAAGTTCTCGTCTCGTCTCCTTCGTCGTCTTGTCCGTAAACATCTAGACTTGTACTTCAATAAGCCATTTACCGGACTTGTAACGTAAATTACTAAATCAAAGTGTGAATTTGCTGGAATTTGATCGGAATAATGAAGAGGAAAACCAAATTTTAAACAGTCGACGGTTCAAAACTTCATTGTCACCTAATCAGTTATCAGGAGAAACATTGAATGAAGTCACTTGTGGCATTTTATTACTAGGTCAGTAAAGTAAAGTTGAAACTCTATAGTAATGGCATACTTTGCGAACAAGTACGGTAAAGTCAAGGCTGAAAATTAAAAGTCCACGGTAATAGCATACTTTGTGCACTAGTGAAATGAGTTAATTTGGCCCCAATCTCTTCGACAGAGCAGAAAAATTCTTATCAATGCGTAATATTCCAGAAAAGATCATACGAGTGAAACAAGTATTAGTTCTCTTCTGAGTTTCGTTCAATGACTCCTATAACAAAGGAACACAGTGAATTGCAATTTAATTGTTATTTTCTATTGTCACTACATCAAACAATATCCTCCATCCTGAAGAGACTCCATTGTATGTATCAATTAATAATAGATCGTAGAAAGCTTGGTTCGAGAACTGAATAGACTTGGATGGTGTTCTTGCTATAATTGTTATACGGGGAAGCATGTTGGCCTTCAATAACGTTGGTGAGTTATATTGAAGTATACTGGAACAATTGTCATTTGTTCAACCTCGCACACTCTGTATTGTTATCAAACAGGCAGGTTACCGGAGAATCTCGAAGCCTATGAATGTGTTCTGTAAATTCACAATCAAAACAAATCAGTTAGCTAAAAAATTATAATTTATTTTTGATAACACTTTTATTCAATCCCAACAATTATTTCATCGAGTGTTCAATGTGGCCCCCTCCTAAATCTTGACAATAAAGTGCCCTATTATAAATAGCTTCTCTCACGTTGATGAAAGTCTGTTCATCTATTTCTTCACATGTATCTATTATTCTGCGTTCCAACTCTTCTATTGCTTGGCATTCAGTGGCATAGATTTTTGACTTCAGATACCGCCAAAGGAAAAAATCTAAAGGTGTAAGATCCGGAGATCTTGGTGGCCATTATGTACTTCCCCTGCGACCTATCCATCGCCCAGGAAAGTTTTTATAGAGGAACTCTCTAGCCATGCGATCGAAATGAGGATGTGCCCCATCCTGCTGAAATTTGATTTCACGATTTTCAAACTCTTCCTGATTGTTTAATACAATTTGTCTTATTCGAGGTTCAATTTCAGTTTCTGAAAGATTTCTGTATAGAACTCCTGTAAGATTGCCTCTGATGAAAATCGGTCCAACAACGCGATTGCCCAAAATCCCCGCCCCAACCTTCAACTTTTTAGGAAACTGGGTATGTCCCTCTCCGAATATATGTGGATTAGTATGGCTCCAGTATCGTACATTCTGTTCGTCGACTTTTCCATTGAGAAAAAAACGTGCATTCGTCTGCGAAACATACACGTTTTAGGAAGCCCCGTTCTTCTTCAATTGTTCTTGTTAACCACTCACAAAATTCAACCCTCCGGTCTGGATCATCCTCCGTGAGAGCATGCAGGATTTTCATTTTGAAGGGATGAAACTTTAATTTTTTTAGGACTCTTTGGACACTTTTTGAACTTACTCCACAGGATTCAGCAACTGCAGACGTCGACTGAGTCGGATTGATTACCATTTCAGCAACAATTTCTACCTTTTTTTTCTTCTGCAAGAGGCGGTCTTCCTGATCTTGGAGCATCTTTCAGCGTACCAGTTGCTTGGAACTTATTTGAAAGTTTGCGCAAATATGACCTCGAAATGGGATTATCGGGAAATCTCTCATTTAACATACGGACTGCTAGATGATAATTTCTTCCAGCTTCTCCAAATATCAAAACTGCTTCAAATTTATCGTCTAAACTACGAGCCATAATCACACTTTTTATAAAAGGATTTAGGCGCTCAACGGACTATTTGACAGTTAGCGACAACGATTTTTTCCAATGCAAACTTGATTGAAAGCAACATTAGTGTTTTTGGTTGGGTTTGAAATGACCAAAATGTCACTTTTCAAACGTTAATATTTCGAAAACAATTGATCTCAGTAGTGAAGTGTATCGGAGAAAACTGTTGAGAATTATGAGCAGATTTCGAAAATGGAATAATATACGGGGTGTTCTATCTAAAAAATTATTGAAGATGGCGCTCAGCCGCCATTTTAAGACTTTTAGCCGTGATTTTTCCATGAAGAAGTAGCTTTTCATCTCCTTTTTGAGCCCTCCAAATTTCGTTCCGATATACCAGGTGGTTCAAAAATTAGTAGGGGGGAAACGGACTTTGGACGAGCACTGTATATATTGTATACACCGTTTGAAGCATTCCATTTCAAACGATCAGCATTTTACATAATGTATTGGGTTTTTATCAATACTCCATTCGAGAACTCCATTTTGATATGTATGTTTTTGTTCTTACACTCCAGAGTCCTGAAGATGAAACTATAGAGTTTCGAAACGTCGACGATTTAACAACTGGTTTTCTTCAATATTCCGACCGAATTCCCGCCTACCAACAATTGAAATCATATTCAACGGTCGCTATCCTATTCACATTCAAGTAATGTTTCATAATCTAGACTGAACAAAGACGATATGGTAGAAATGATCAAACAGAATGAGACAGTGTTCATTATCTCATTTCTGATTTCTTTGAACCGACTGAGACGAAATCACACTGAAACTGAGCCGTTCTTGCCTCTATCATTATTTTCTACTCTGATAATTTTTTCAAACAAACGACATTATCCAAGGTGCGACTGTTTAATGTCGAAAATAAAAAACTTAGCAGACGAACAAAAAGTTCAGATGAGCAGAGTAATTAAGGCCATAAATTCGAATTGCGACTCGCACAGTCGGTGGTTGATTGTATTAATGTAATTGGATTCGAAAATATAATTTCGACTATGATTAATTCAACAAAGTACAGTTATTTGCGAATTAGGGTTATAATGAACATTCACACGAAACTGTGCAACTAGCGTGAAAAATTATCATACCACGCAAATTCCCCTATACAAAATAATGCTAGTGGCAAATGTTTAATGGACAGAAACCAGGAATATTCTTAATTACAAAAAAGGTGACACAAATGAGTACTCCAATTACAGAGCGATTACTTTGCAGTCAAGCATATCAAACCTTTTTGAAATAGCCTTGAACGAACAACTGTCAAACTTCTGTTTGAGAAATAATATAATTTCCAGTAACCAGCACGGATTCGTCAAAAAAGGGGCGTAGATACAGCTTTAACAGATTTGAATATTCAGATTGTCGATGCCATTGAGTCAAAGTTGATTCCCCTTGGTTTATGTATCGATTTTTCTCGAGCTTTCGATTGTGTTGACCATCATCTCTTACTTGAGAAACTGAACCGATATGGCGTTCGAGGCCTACCACTAGATTTCATCAAATCGTACCTAACAAATCGTAAGCAAGCAGTGCGAATCAACAACAGTTTCAGTCAAACCGTTAGCGTTGGTCAAGGGGTGCCTCACGGGTCTATTCTAGGACCTCTTTTGTATATAATTTTTGCCAGCGACCTCATAACTTTCTTCGAAGGTATTCCAAATGTAAATATGGTTTGTTATGCCGATGACACTAATTTCTTGATTACGGAAACTAGCATCGATCGGACAATGGCTACTGCTGAAGAGGTATACACTCGGTGTTCATTATGGACAGAAAAATGTTTCGTTATATTGAATAAGGAAACAACTGTTTCTATTATTTTCCATCGAGAGGACAATCGAACGCTATGTAACAATAACGCATATAATTTCAGTTTTCAAAACAAGTTTTCTTGGGAGTTATCTTTGATCAAAAGTTAAACTGGGAATCTCACATACATAATCTCTGTGGTAAATTGAGATCTGCCTGCTATGCCTTGAGGTCATTAAAGGAGCACTGCAGTCAAAAAATACTCCTCATTCTGTATTATACGAAGTTTCACTCTCGATATGGCATAATGAATTGGGGAGCTGGCACTGATTGTTCAAGAATATTAATTTTACAGAAATCCGCGTTGAGAATCCTCTGAAATCTTCCCTGGGTACACTCGTGCAGGGAGTCTTATAAAAATAATAAAATGTCAACCGTAGGTGATACTTACATATACGAAATATCGTGCTATGTTCATAAGAATATTTCATTGTTTAGCTGCAACAGATCGAAGCATAATCACTCTACCAGATTTGAGAACAATTTACTTCCGGCAAAGCACCAAATGATCTCATTTTCAAAAATAGGCTCAAATACTCCTTGACCCAAAAGAACTTTTAGACACTGTATGTCTAGTTGTATACATTTATATATCTGTGGTTCGTCGGTATTCGTGTTTTATTCATAATTTATGTTATATTTCTTGTCTTGTATATTTACTGTGTATACTTTCATTTACTGACGCTCTCGGAAATTTGTAATGGACATCATTGTAATGGTTTTGATAACTTATTGTTGATTAAAGTATATTAATATTATTATTGTCTGGATTACTACACAGGCTGTTAAAGATATATATACTCATTTTATGACGAATTACAGTGGTTAAATTTTTTTTTCTGGCTTGTTAAGGACGAGAGGTTAAATCACATATATATACAGGGTGAGTCAACAGGATTCCCGTGGTTCATTGCTCCTTAATGTATCACTATTTCGATTTCTTATATTTTTTTTGTCAAAGGGGCCAACTAAAACTACCTTCCAAAATAATTTCCATTCATACAGGGTGCATGCATGCGTGGCAAACCAAAGTTGTTCTTTTTCAAATGAAACACCCGGTGTATTTTCATATATTCCGATCGGCTGTTCCATTGGCTGCCCAACGATTTTTTCAATTTTGGATTCCGTTGCGGCGTTGCCGAATTATTCAGAAGAAATCTATTTTGTAGACTTCTTTTCGAAAAATGACCTATTTCACATTGTGAAATATTTAGTAAAGATAATTGGGGAATCGTTGGTCGATATGATGAAGTTCATTGGTAATACCAAGAATTTGGAATACATTGTACAGGATGTTCGATACAACAACACAAACTTAGCCATTTCAATTTAAATCATGTCCTTTTCAATAACTTTACACTTCTCATTCTCCATGTCATGTACCTAAAACAACTCGTTTCCGAGATATTCTACATCCAAAAGATGGATATTTTTCCACAGAAAATATTGACAATGTTCGCCTTTGGTATCATATTTGGAATTAAACTTTGCATAAAAATCATATTTATTCGAATCTAACAGAAAATAATAACTAATGCAGCAAATGTTCAATGTGCCTGCCATTTACACCAATACACACCTCAATCTGTTTCGAAAATTAGTATCCACATGTGCCAGCATGTCCTCTGAAATTTCCCTGAAAGCAGTACGAATTCTTGCTTTCATATTTTCAGGAGTTGTAGGCGGAGTTTGATAGACAACCCATTTAATGTATCCCCTGAAAAAAACCATTTTTGTAAAGTCTAGTGACCTTGGAGGCCACTGAACTGGCCCCTCCTCTACCTATCCATTTTTCACGGAATTCATTATGAATGTATTCTCGCACATCAGTGTGGTAATGTGCAGGCGCGCCATCTTGTTGTAGCCACATTCTCTGCCTTATTGCCAATGGAATATCATCTAATAAATTTGATAACTGACTTCGCAGAAATCTTAGATATTTTCTTCCATTGAGATGTCCGTTGAAAAAAAAGGGCCCAATTACACGCCGTCCAATGATACCTCCCCAAACATTCAGTGACCAACGTTGTTGGTGATTGACATATGTACCAAAATGAGGATTTTCAGTTGCATAATAGTGCATATTATGCCGATTCACATGGCCATTGTTGTGAAACGTGGCTTCGTCCGAAAATAGAACATACTCAAAAAAATCAGGTTCTTGTTTGATTTTATCAACACCCCATTGCAAAACCGATTCGCTTTGGAAAATCTCTTTCAGTCAGCTCTTGTCATTAACCGATATGATATGGATGGTAATTGCATTTTCTCACCATCCGAGAAACACTACTTCGAGATATTCCCAACTCCCTACTCAAAATACATGTACTCACATGGGGATTCTCGGTAATATGCAATGCAGTATCAAGAGCATTTTCTTCATTCGTTACAGGACAAGCACGTTCAAACTTTTTGTAAAATACTTTTCCGGCTTTCTCAAATCTTGTTTTGAGGTCTCGAAATGCTCGCTGGTCTGGAAGTCTTCTCACAGGAAACTTTTGTTCGTATAATATAGATGCCAGTAAGCAATTGCCATCATTTTCCCCCAAAGCATACACCATTTCAACCATGTCCTCTAAACGATCATTCATAATGCCACAATAATTTTTAACACAACTGGATTGTAGTTTGACAGTTACCTCTATTTACAAATTCCGATAGTCATTTTTTCAGCGGTAGTCATGGATAACTAAACTAGAAAAAATAGTTATACATATTTAAAAATTTCTTTTGCCATGATAGTTATTCATGAGTTGCCAATAATGCTTCGGAAGATGGAAAAAAATACATGAAACATCATTCAGTATCAGTATTTTCTAAGAACAAACATGTAGATAAAATTTTTTTATAGAATTGTTGATTTGATATTGAACAATTCCTTTAAACCAGAATATCTCGGAAACAGGTTGTTTAAGGTACATGACGTCGGCGATGAAAAGTGTAGAGTCATTAAAAAGGAGTTGATTTAAATGACAATATAGAGGGTGTTCCATTTGAAAAAATCAAAATACCGAGGTTTGAAAATGGCTAATTTTGTGTTGTTGTGTCGAACATCCTGTACAATTTATTGCAATTTCTTGGTATTATCAATGAACATCATCATATCGACCAACGATTCCCCAATTATCTTTACTAAATATTTCAAGATGTGAAATAGGTAATTTTTCGAAAAGAAGTCTACAAAATAGATTTCTTTTGAATAACTCGGCAACGCCGCAACGGAATTCAAAATTGAGAAAATTGTTGAGCAGCCAATGGAACAGCCGATCGGAATATATGAAAATATACCGGGTGTTTCATTTGAAAAAGAACAACTTTGGTTAGCCACGCATCAATGATGCACCCTGTATGAATGAAAATAATTTTAGAAGGCGGTCTTAGATGGTCCCTTTGACAAAAAATATATAAGCAATCGAAATAGTGATACATTGAGGAGCAATGAACCACGGGAATCCTGCTGACTCACCCTGTATATATGTTTATACACAGAGTGTTAGTGAATAAGTGTGACGAGCTTCAGGGTGTGATTCTTTACGGAAAAGTAATGACAGTTTGCTATATAACTTTTGTCCGCAAATGCTTCGTTTTCCGAGATACGGGGTGTTAAAATTTTCCTTAAAAACTGACTATTCATCTATCGCTCTGAAACCGGTCAAGATATGCAAATGAAATTTGGTGAGTGAGATATTCTGAATTAAAAATAATTCTTGAGTTTCTCGTTGAATTTGTGACAAAAAATCTCTCTTGCCTTTTTTTCGTATGGGGCGCCGTTTTTATGCAAAAAATAAAACACCTTAACGCGTATTTGTCATTACTTTGATACATTATCTAGTAGCGATGATAGTAGGCTACTGTCAACATTCTGTTGAGTACGAATATTTCAACGAAATGTCAAATTAGCGTTTCCTCATTTTAAGCTCTTACTTTGGTATAATGATAATAAGTAATTAATTTTTCTTTTATCGAAACGAATGGAAAATTATGCAAATGCGGAATTGTCAAACATGCATTTTGTCTCTGGTCGAAGTAATGGAAATGGTCGGCAAGTTCGACGTTGTATGCTGAGTTGTATCCAGGACGTGGGGTACCCCATCACACAATATTTGCTCGTCTTCACCAACATTTGCGCGAAATGGTACATTTGAGGAACAAACGGCTGAATGCGGGCGCCCTCGAGAAGTACGAACTGTTCAAGTAGAAGAAGCAGTTCTTGAGTTAATGGCGGAGTCACCTGAAACAAGTACTCGAAAAATTGCCAACATACTGAATGTAAGCAACTTCACTGTGTAAGAACAGCAATTGTATCTGTTTCATATTCAACGTGTGCAAGCTCTACTATCTGGAGACTTTTTTCCATAACAATCACCTCTGGGCTGAGGAAAATCCACATGGAATCTTTGAAGCTCATTTTCAGCATCAGGTTTCAGTAAATGTATGGCTTGGGGTACTTGATGATCATTTAATCGGTCCATATTTCCTCCCACAACGACTAACAGGCGACTCTTACCTTAATTACCAACAGGAAGAGTTAACTGTTCTTCTTGAAGAAATTCCTCTACAGCTGAGACTACACTTCTGGTTCATGCATGATGGTGCACCAGTCCATTTTATCATTATTGTATTGTAATCACTCAGATACAGTAAATCCAAATCGTTAGATAGCTAGGGGAGATACGGAACATTGGCCTGCTCGATCTCCGGATTTGAATCCTATAGATTTTTGCATTTGGGGTTTTCATAGGTCATTAGTTCATTCCACTCCCGTCGAAAATGTTGAGAACCTGAGGAATCGAATTATATCCGGCTGTGAGACAATAAGAAATACACCAGGAATATTTGCGCGAATATGACAATCAATGGGGCGAAGAGTTGAATCTTGTATCACGTTGAGGGAGGTCATTTTGAACATTTGTTGTAGCTCTGCGCCTATTTATTTATTGGTGTTATTTTCTGTTATTGTTCTGGTTTAACGTTATTGTATTATATAGTTCTTGATAATGTATTAAAGAAATGAAAAATACGCGTTAAGACATTTCAAGTTTTTTGCATAAAAACGGCGCTCCATACGGAAAAAAGGCATGTGAGATTTTTTGTCACAAATTGAACGAGGAATTTAAAAATTATTTTTTATTTGAAATATCTCAGTGGCGTACCATTTTGTTCTTTAAAAAATTGAGATCATTACCCGTATGCGCGCCAATGATGAACATAAAATTCTTATTTGATGTCAAAAAATGCGCAATAACTACCCCTTCAAACTCACCAAATTTCATCTGCATTTTTCGACCGGTTTCAGAGCAATAAATAAATAAATAGTCAGTTTTTAAGAAAAACTTTAACACCGCGTATCTCGGAAAACAAAGCATTTGCGGACAAAAGTTATGAAACAAACAGTCATTATTTTTTCATGCAGAATCACCCCCTGAAGTTTGTCGCACGTATTCACTAACACCCTGTATATACAGTGTCCGGCAGATTTTTGGCAACAAATGGGAAAAAAGTTTATTTCAAATTTCCCATAAAAGTTTTTGTTTCTGCTCAAACTCAAATTGTACTATTCAAATTTCATTCATCTCCATTTCTATACGAGGGAGGTGGAATAATTTGAAAGAAGCGTAGGAGTAAAGTACCTTTACTTTTCAAAATACACCTAAAGTTTATTTGAATAAATGAGTTACAATTTGAAGAATATTCTAAATTCAGAATCACAGTCCCCATTCCAAAAACAAGTTTTTACTGATTTTTTCAATTTTTTTATTTACCACCCTATGTATTATGAGGATTTGTGATGTCATAGAACAGTTATCATTGAATATTACCTGAATAACCATATGAGGTTAAGTTCCGTCCAACTATCAACTGGAAAATTACTTAATCGAACTTGGTGCCGACAAAATCTCATTTCTTGTTTTCATTGAGAAAAATAAGATATTTTTCATAATTAACGTATAACAAATGACATCTGCAGTTCAAAATCAATTGAAAGCAATCGAACTGTGTTGCAACCAACGTCAAAAGACATGTCGTACCAATAACCGTAGGCTATAAATCACCTGTGAATATCGAAAAGAAACTCAGAAAAACTTTATTCTCAATTCACTTTTGATGAAGGTATCCAGAAAGCAAACTCAATATGAAATATAATGTAATACGGAACTCCTATTGAATTATTCGACGTGTCGTCCTTCATTTTGAATGCACCTCATGATTCTTCTATGAATTTCCTTGTGTACGTTTATGAGCATTTGCGGGGTGATCTTCAGAAAATAATTTCTTATTGTATCTTCCAAATATTGAATATCTCTAAAAGGCCGTTGTCTGTAGACCTTCTCTTTGAGGTATCCCCACAGAAAAAAATCCATAGGAGTTAGGTCTGGAGATCTAGCAGGCCACGGATTGTTTGAGTATCGCCCTATCCTCTTATTTGGGAATTCCCTAGTCAGCCATGCGTTCTAGAGTCGAGTGAACAGATGCACCATCTTGTTGTAAAAACATGTTGGCTCTAACACGTAGCGGAAGGTTGTCAAGGTAATCCAATAAAAATGTTTGTAACATTTCTAAATACTTCTGTGCATTCAAATTTTTCCGGAAAAACACTGGGCCTACAATTTTATCATTAAAAATTCCAAACCAGACATTCATTTCAAAGCTTTATTGATCCTTACATGCGATTCTGGAATTAGGATTTCCATCTGCCCACCATCTACAATTTCCTGGGCTTACCATACCATTGGATGTGAAAGTAGCTTCATCAGCGTACACATTTTTCTGGAGAAATGGTTATCTTCTTCAACTTCGACATGAAACCAGAAAGCAAAATCCAAATGTGCATCGAAGTCTCTTTCTTTGAGTGCATTGATGAATATTGGTTTGTATGGTCTGAATTTGTTCCTTTTCAAGACTCTCCTGATTGACCGTTCGGAAAAGCCAATGTTTTTCTGACTTTCAGATAACGAAAGTCTTGGATTCTCCACAACAGATAAAACAATATCCAGTGCAGCGTCTTCATCTACAGTGACATTTCTTTGGTGTATTACTCTATGTTTGTTGTCAACTGATCCAGACTCCTTGAAATTTTGTACAATTTTTTTTTGCCGTTGCATAATGGTCATTTCTACCCGGATGCCTCTCATTGAATATATTTGAAGTTCGATAGTTGTCGCCATGTATTGAAGCAATCTCAATTTTTTCCTGGAGATTTAAGCGTGCAGCCATTATAACAACATAAAAATCAAATGTCAAGATCAGACTATTTACTATTTGACCATTGTTTTCCAAAGCCAATTATACCAGATTCCTGTTCACTCTAGAGTACTACTATTCATGGGTACGACCTTCTTTTGATGTTGGTTGCAACACAGATTGCTTTCAATTGATTTTTAACTGCAGGTGTCATTTGTTATACCTTAATCATGAAAAATATCTTTTTTTTTCTCAATGGCAACTAGAAATGAGATTTTGTTGGCACCAAGTTCGATTAAGTAATTTTCCAGTTGATAGTTGGACGGAACTAAATCTCGTATGGTCATTTGGGTAATATTCGAAGATAAGTGTTCTATGACATTACAAATTATCATAATACATAGGGTGTGGTGAATAAAAAAATTGAAGAGATCAGTAAAAACTTGTTTTTGGAATAGGAAGCTGTAAATCTAAATTTAGGATATTCTTAAAATTGTTGGTCATTTATTGATTTTTTTTTAATTATTCCACCTCCCGCGTATACGAATGGAGGTAAATGGAATTTTAATAGTGCAATTTGAGTTTGAACAGAAGCAAAAACTTTTATGAAGAATACAATTTTCTGAGAAATCTGAAATAAACTTTTTTCCCATTTGTTGTCAAAAATCTACCGGACACTTTATATAATCCTAGAGAAACTGGATATAAAGACAATTTTCACTGCAAATAACGAAATTCCCAATTTTCTCAAAGACACTATAGCTAACAAGTCTCAAGGAATACCACGTTCCGTATCCCCTGGGACATACATGGGACAAACTAACAGACGAGTGACAAGCCGAGTTTACGAACATCAACTTGCCGTTCGACACTTAGATCCTATCTCGGCACCAAACACGGCGAAGAAACAGGGTCATAAACGGGCTGACCCAATACCTGGAAACCTCTAATCTCTCTTATAATGATAATTTCCATGATTTTTAGTTCAAACATCATCCCTTCTTGCCAAGCCATATCATAAGTGGAATTATTTTTTCCTCGCCAATAGGTATGCTGGTTTGTATTATACCTTTTTCAATAATTGGTTTCAATTTTTTGAGAGCCTATTTCTCAAAATCAACAAACATGCATCCCAAACCAACTGATCAACTGAAATATGTAGAGTGTAATATCGTTATTCATGAGTCGTCTGCAGTATTGAAATATTCCAACAACTGTACTATTTCCTTTTGTTGCAGGTAATTCATTTCCTTCTTGCATGCATCATTGAAAGAGCCATGGAGTGGAGAGGTGAGTTCATATACTGCCTTCCGACTTAGACGCCCAAAACAAATCATTTCTCAATTTCGAAGGGAAACATGACAAAAAAAACTGTCAGGTGTGGAGTTCGAACTCATGCTCCTTTTCGAGAACCAGAGTTCAAGTCTGGCGCTAGACCGCTCGGCCAACCTGACTTGAAGTGATACAAGTAAATGAAGCGCGTGTTAATAATGGTTGCTTTACGAAAAATGTTCCGAAAAAAGGACATTTAAAACTTTTCCAGAAATTTCGTCCAGGCACTAAATGATTATTCTAATGTTCGTTACTAACATTTCAAAAACATTCCACTCTGTTACTCGATTGGCCAGGTGTTCTGCAGCCAGCTCACAGCCTCATAAATCCATGTTTTTTCAATTGCATATGTTTTCGAAACCAGTAATCGGATTCTGATAATTTTTTCGTGCCTGGAGAACTTATCAAGTGTAAATTATGAATCAGTACAGATTTATGACATTTTTGAAACACCAGATCGCGGACGTTTTATTTTTTTCACCAGTATCTGTGTATGTTCTTTTTCAATATCTCAAAACGATTTATGAGTGATGTACTATGATCAAAAATAATGTTTATAAGTTTGGTATTTTATTCTCATGACGAATAGCGGTGTATGATTTTCCAGTTGGAGAATATGATATTTAATACATTCTGAAAATGTAAGTAATTGTAAAAAAAAAAATTTTGATAGAAATACTACCTGTCATCACAAGACTTTCAAAGAATTTTGATATTTCTTCACTGATCATGGTCCGCAGAACCAAAAATTACCATCATCCGAGAGTTTATACCTACAGTGCGGTCCATAGGTATGAAATAAATTCATTTTTAGCGTTATTATGTCTTTGTTTGAAAAAAACCTGAAACAGGTCGATTTTTATTGTCAATTTGACAATTTATGGTATTAAAATATTCCCCCTTTCTTGCACCCCCTCTGAATCATGAGCACAAAAATTTTAGATGGGAAGGGGGGTCGTGTGTCACCTTGTTCGAAAAAGTATTTCATTCTCTGTTCAGCAATATTAAGTTTTTTCAAATTTGGTGAAATCGTAACTGAGAAAATTCATTTTGAAAATGTAAAATATTGATACTTTACGTAGAATGAAGAAATATTGTCACATACTGTTTAGGAAGTATTCTTCAATTCATTTTACAATTAAATTAAATTTTCAAAATGACCACCATTCACTTTTCGACAATAAGCAAGTCGATCTTGGAATTCTCGTACAACATTTTGTAGGACATTTTGTAGGACATTTTGTAGGTTATGTTGTTAATTCCTTCCGTTATCCTAACTTTTAAATCTGCAATATTGTCTGGTCTATTGAAGTAAACTTTTGATTTCAAATAACCCCATGAGAAGTAATCGAGAGGAGTCAAATCGGGGGATCTAGGCGGCCATTCAATCCTTCCACGACTTCCAATCCACCTATTGGGGAAAACATCGTTCAAATGATCTCTAACAATACGTTTGTAATGCGGTGGAGCTCCGTCTTGTTGGTACCAAATTGATCTATCTATTGCATTTGGATCACTAACAAAGCCTTTTTAATGTAGGCTGTAAAAAGTTCATAAAAAAATCTAGATAAACCTCACTATTAACTGTGCTTTCAAAAAAATAAGGGCCAATAATTTTGTTGTTAATGATACCAGCCCAAATATGAACTTTTTTAGGATATTGTGTGTGAGCCTCACACATCCACTGAGGATTTTCTCTGCTCCAATATCTACAGTTTTGTCTATTAACCGTTCCATTTAAATGAAAAGTACCTTCATCAGAAAAAACAATTTTATGAACTGAAAATCTGCTTCCATTCTGTCCATCATCAGTTCACAGAATTGTTGCCTTCTATCAGGATCATCCTCATTTGACTCCTGAACCAACTGAACTTTATAAGGACGGTATCTTTCTTCATGCATAGCTCTCAATATCGATGATTTACTTACATTATTGTCAGCGGCAAGTTGTCTACTTGTCATATGAGGATTTTCCTCAATTGCTAGCAAATTACTTTTTTTTCGATTTTTTATTCAGTGCGAAGGCTAAAATGGCCTTAACATTTTTTTTCTATAAATAAACTTGGGAACTGACTTTCAATGTGGCGTATCCTTGGAGTCATTTGACGTTCGCTGCCACTGGCTCTCATAAGAGTCAGGTCGACACAATCAATGTGCCACCGACTCTTTAAAGAGGCGCCGACTTTGGCTGTTTATAACGTAGATGTATTAGTTCGGCACTGAAGTCGTGTGTGGCGGTGTAGGCACTGCGTAAAGGTATTATTTTATACGATAATGAATCTGGTTTCTTTGTTTTTTCTTTTTAAAAGTTGGTAGTCGTGTTTAAAAATGACCGATGAGAGTGCTGTACCGCGCCCTTCAAAGCCAAAAAAAGCGAGAATTCGCAAGAAATATTACACAATTATTAGCTATTTTAGAAAAGTCTGACTGTGATGAGTTTGACGACGTGGAGTCAGTGGTGTCCATGGGGTGGGATTCTAGTGATGACGGGGTTGTAAGTGCAGATAACATACAACAAAATACTGACGACGCCGACCAACAACCAAATATTGCAACGAGTAACAATGATACGAAAGGTACAAATGTTGACTGAAAAAAAAACCCCAAGATATGAAAATGTTCCCTTTTTTGAAAAAAAGATTGCTTGTTCCAGATTGGAAATTCTATAGACTATTTCCCGATATATAGGGCTTTAGATCAGCTTCTTAAGAAGTTGTCGAAAAAACAAAAAAAATCA
>JAFIRS010008224.1:0-18665 GCA_018342105.1 Gonioctena quinquepunctata
GAAATCATGCGACTTTTCCAAGGATACGCATGGGATCGTATAAAATAATTCGTATACTTCATTTCAAGTTGAGTCTCAAAATTCAACGAAGACCGTGCGAGCTTTTCATCCGCACGTTCTTATGAAAGATATGACAACATTGCTTCGCTCTCAATGTTCCCACCTGATAAACGAACGTTTGGAGGAGAAATTCCGTAATAATGAGTTTATCTGCCAAATAAATAAATAGGTAATACTTCAGCGGAACAAAGGTCAGAGTTGGTAGAGTTTTTAAAAAACCATCCGGAACTTAGTAGTGGAAAATTTACACATGATTATATACAGTGCGCGTCAAAATGATGGAACAAATTCGATATTTCGCAAGCCATGTACTTTTGACAAAAATCTTGAAAAAAGTCGATTTTTATTTTAAAATGCCGATTTTTTTATGTATATTCTAAAGAGGTTATGTCACTGGTTTTGACATGGTGACGTAATCGGTAATTTTTTTGAATTGGAATAGATGTCTTGTGATACCTCATCTGAAAGGCCTTCCAATACTGCATTCAATGATAATAATTAATTAGATATTTTTTTACAGGGTGAACAAAAATTAATATTTTATTTCAATAAGAGAATAACTTTATATCCAACAAAATAGAACAGTTAAATAAGATGTTCGAAATGCCATCCACCAGTCTCTTGACAATAAGCAAATCTACGGACACATTCCTCTTGCACATTGCGAATAACTTCCGAAGTAATTCTGTTAATTTCGATCCTAATTCGATTTTTCAACTCTTGTAGATTTTGCGGCCTTCGATTTCAAACAACCTCACAAGAAAAAATCCAGGGGCGTAAGATCTGGTGATCTTGGGGGCCACTCTATCGGTCCGCGTCTACCAATCCACCTCCTAGGAAAACAGTTATTCAAAAACTCGCGAACATCACGTGCATAGTGCGGAGATGCACCATCTTGTTGCAACCAAATACTTTCATTTGGTGAGTTAGGATTGTTGGCGTTTGGAAAAATATCGGCAAGGCTAAGTATGAGTTCATTTCTCAAAAATTCCAAGTAACGCTCCCCTGTGAGATTTCCTTCGAAAAAATACGGGCCAATAATCCTGTCGTTTATTATCCCTGCCCAAACATTGACTTTCTGAGGGTATTGAGTATGCCCGTCCATCATTCAGTGAGGATTATCCCTACTCCAATATCTGCAATTCTGACGATTTACTGAACCATTTAGGCAAAACGTAGCCTCATCGGAAAACAGAATTTGTTTTATAAAACGTGGATTGCGGTTACACAAATCCTGCATTATTTCACAGAACTCCACACGGTGATCGGCATCATCATCATTGAGTTGTTGATGTAGCTGTACTTTGTATGGATGGTACTTTTCTGCTTTTAGAATTCGTAATACAGAACTTTGGGATATGTCAAGGTCTGCTGCAATTTATCGTGAAGTATTGTGAGGATTATTCTCTACACCCAATAGAACATCAAGTTCCACGCTTTCTTCTATTTTAAGACGTCCAGCATGCGGAATATGTTTGACATGACCAGTCTCTCTAAATTTTTTCTCAATCTTACTGACTGTTGAACGACTGATAGGTCTATTTGGATACTTCGCATTGAACAAGTCGCATACCTCTTGCTGAGTTCTGGTTCTATCTCCGCATCCAATAAAAACTAAAATTTATATGCGTTGGGTTTCACTTAAAGTAGCCATAGTTTACTTTTAGAACCTTTTCACTTAGAATTTGTGAGGAATATTTGTTGATATTTCAACTGACATTTATTTGACACTAACTTGCCTATTATGGCATTGATTTGTGATTGTCTTTTGTTTCCATTTTAGACTAAGAAATAGCTAACTATTAATATTTGGAAAGGATCCATTGGTGTAGTAGAGCACTGACTCACTAGTCTGCCAGGGCAGTCTGAGGGATTAGAGCCTTGGCTCAAAAAAGTAAAATTTTGCATTTTTTAACACGCTTTTATTATCTTTACTTGTAACTAAATAACTCACAATGTAATAAAATCTTGGAAGTAAATATTCACCCACTTCCAATCTTCCGAATAATCTGAAATTTGTCACACATATCAAGGACCGATGACAATACAAGAATTTCATAATCATAATGTAATAATAATAAAATATATTTTTCCAAACGCCAACAATCCTAACTCACCAAATGAAAGTATTTGGTTGCAACAAGATGGTGCACCCTGCACTATGCACGTGATGTTCGAGTTTTTGAATAACTGTTTTCCTAGGAGGTAGATTGGTAGACGCGGACCGATAGAGTGGCCCCTAAGATCTCCAGATCTCACGCCCCTGGATTTTTTCATGGGGGGTTATTTGAAATCGAAGGTCTATGTAGATAGGTCGCAAAATCTACAAGAGTTGAAAAATCGAATTAGGATCGAAATTAACAGAATTACTCCGGAAGTTATTCGCAATGTGCAAGAGGAATGTGTCCGTAGATTTGCTTTTTGTCAAGAGACTGGTGGGTGGCATTTCGAACATCTCATTTAACTGTTCTATTTTGTTGGATATAAAGTTATTCTCTTATTGAAATAAAATATTAATGTTTGTTCACCCTGTAAAAAAATATCTAATTAATTATTATCATTGAATGCAGTATGAAAGGCCTTTCAGATGAGGTATCACAAGACATCTATTCCAATTTAAAAAAATTACCGATTACGTCACCATGTCAAAACCAGTGACATAACCTCTTTAGAATATACATAAAAAATCGGCATTTTAAAATAAAAATCGACCTATTGTCAAAAGTACATGGCTTGCGAAATATCGAATTTGTTCCATAATTTTGACGCGCACTGTATATAGAAAAGCCAGGGAGTTGTGGGAATCGCTAGCAAGCCAACTAAATACCTTGCCGGGAGCGCATAAAGTCTGGAAGAAGTGGAGAAAGGTAGGATACATTACATTTTTGTATTTGTTACTTCATGGAGTACATCCCATTTAGAAAACTTTTGTGTATATGGTTATTATTTTCTAGACATGGCATGATATCAAAACCCGGACTGTATCCAGAAAATGCCAAGTGAACCAACACAGAGTCAAGACATGTGGAGGTCCCCCAACCAACATCAGAATCATAAATGAGAATGAACAGATTTTGGAAATTATGGGTTCTGTAGTGGTAGAGGGACAACCACAAGCGTTTTTTTCAAGAAGAATTAACCCCAACAAATGCACCTATTCAGGAAATAACTTTGAATGAAAATACCCGACGGAGCAGATTCAGATGTTTTACCAAGATCACCTTTCAAAACAAGCGAAAAAAATATAAAAAAAGAATCCATGGGCCAAAAAGACTGCAACGTTAAGAAAAAACTATTTCGGCAACTGAAAAGTTAGCTCAACAAACAAATAGGGATATTACAATGAGAGAAGAATATCTAAAAAGAAAACTTGAATTATATGAACAAGAAATTGCAGTGAAAACTAGGATAGCTTCTGCTCTTGAGTCAATTGCAGAGTCACTTACAGAACTCACATATAATATTTTTTGGGTTCATTTATTTATGGAGGATTTTTTGATTTACTATGATGTATTTATTTTTTCATATCTAATGCCCTGGTGAGGGTGTAATGTTATAATTTGATTTGAGTGTTTTTCCATCAAATATTTGATTGTTATTTTGCATTGTTAATTGAAAGAAAAAATAATTCCAGATTATACCCAAGTAGCACAGAGTCATGAAATTAACATAATGACTTCTTATACCGTCTTAAAGACCACGTATTTGTGATGTTTTAGAACCAAAAAGTTAATGTGCGTTTTATAACCTTTAGGCGTTGCTATGACGTCGTATAGTAGATATAACGAGAGTACAGTAAATAATTCTCGAGATGAAGTTGTACTGTGGTTTGTATGTAAATAAATTGTATGTGTCGTTAAGTAGAACTTAAGAGCAGTTGCTGTAAGGTGAACATATGTGGTTCTAATGAATATATTTTTGGAACGTTTCTACGACAATATATTGTACTCATGTAATGTAGTTTTATCAACTGATGAAATTTGGTCGTAATGATTATGTATCTATGGTTAGATTATTTTTGTTGGTTATGTTATTTTTGTTAGTTATGTTATTTTTGTTGGATAGGTATATTGTGTTATGTATTGTAAAGGGGTCTCTACCCCGACTATCAAACTTTGGCGCTTATCACTGTTCTCGGTCTTACCTCGGGCGCCACCTTTTGGTTTATAGTGGAAAAGGCCACTTTTGCTCCAGGCAGTCTCAGTGACTCCAGGGGTCAATATAGTCGTGACACTGTAACAGGGCCAGCAAGGCAGGCTTTAATTGCATTTAACTGGGTTTCGGACCTGGGTGGCGACTGCGCACTAGTTGTTCAAATTCTACTCAAGATAGTAAAAAAGAATACTAAAAACAGGATAAACAGGTATATTAATAAAATATTAATGCAGTCAGGGCCGCTGATGTCAGCCTCAAGTTATTTACAACAAAATCAACGACTGGCAAGCACTAGCTACAGAAAAAGCGGGGAGGGTGTGTTCATGTAGGCGGGGTAAACGTAGTAACCAAAAGCTCTTGTGCAAGGGGGTCGTACGGATTCGTCTGCAAGCTCAAAAACGGGTGCAAGGCAACAGCGGGTATCAAATGCAAGCTTTTACGAACGGCCAAAGCGACTAATTTCGGAAGCAGTGCGCGATGCTCTTGTTGTAAAGGAAACTACATGACTCACCGGATCTGGTTTACTGGTCTGACGGTCACGGGCTATCACTCGGCGTACGTGGTGGTTCGTATCGGATCTCAAACACGACTCAAATTATCAGCGCCGCAATAAAGTGAACATGGGCCTCTGACGGCTATGGTTTGATCATGCGCAAATCACACCTGGGGTACTTACAAAATATTTCCGATATACAATATTTACTCAAACTCCGATCTCACTCCTTCGGCAAGGCTCGGGGAGGTCGTGGACTGCTTCGGTCTTTGGCTCACACTCTGGATACTAGTCGGACGCGTGACTGCTTCTGCTGGGCTCGGAAAGCTACTAAATCTTTGAAATATTTCAAAACGGAACTACAGCCGGCTTCCCCCTCTTTTGCGAATACCTCTCGACCAACTTATATGCGCGCGCCGTTTTGTGGACTTGTGTCGATTGAGATCCAAATCATATTTTCATGGTATAATTACCCAGCTCGTAAAATCCTGCTGTGACGTCAGCTTGCGGCGTGCGCCTCTGTCTCGACTCAACTGTACTCTCTGGCTTCTGGCGGAAAACTGAATGTGCTCCGCTCACTGCTTGTGAAATTCTCCTAAGTGGCAATCCACGTGATGTGACGTCAGTCGGATGACGTCAGCTCAATAGCGTGTGTCTTTGGCTCGACTGGACTGCTGTCTGTCGCGTCTATCGGATGACTGAATTCTCACGGCCGTATTTGTAAACCTTTTCTCGAGAGTTGTTGGCTAGCGCAGGTAATACTCGCGCGTGCTATTTATCTACTCCTCGCGGTATTAGCGTGATTTCCGGAAGGCGTTTAGTCTGTTTATTAGGATAGATGTAATCCACGGACTTATCACGAACACGAATGGCATTTCTAGACCTATTATTACTGTCAAGAGGAGTTTAATTCCTTACAGGGAGCTTTTGGCTGATAAATATAGCGAGAAAATATTAACTTCGTTACAGTATGTAGAATATTCAGTTCCATATAAATAATTGAAATGCCAAAACAAAAATCCAATCTGCCTTACAAGAGAACTGGAGCGTATAGAAAAATTTAAAGAAAATATAAAGAGGAAGGAGTACCTACCCCAAAATTAACATCTGAAATAATTAATCAGTCTATCGGGACACTGCAAAAAAATTAAGTTCATCCAGTCCCTTCAATTGTTTTCACAACAAGAAAAGACATAAATAATATGTATGGGCATTTCGAGTGATACATAAAAAATATTTAAATATAACTGTTCAACATCAACATAACCTCTATTGTAAATGTCAGTTATTCTAGCGTTTTCCATTAGGCGGAACTAGCGGAATGCTCATGCACTCAGTGTATATATTTTACTGTTTTGATAGCGTTACGACGTTAGTACAACAAAACTTGCTACTTGTGGTCACAGTGCGACTACATTACAACTTGTTTATGTAAGATATTGCGATGTCTTTGAGACACTCGTAAACTTTTCTATGATAGTACATACCGGAGCAATTACAACTTTTCGACACTAGAAGGACGGCATCCATGTTTTTCGATTGATTGATAACATCATTCTGGTAGCCATATTGGAACAAAAATATTTAAAATAAAAAATATGGGACCCTGGGTGTGATATCAATTTAAAAATCATTGGAGATGTGCTAATCAAGTATCTTTCGTAATATGGTCTACATATTTCAACGATTAATGAGAAAAATTTATAAAATATATTTTTCTGAATCGAAAATACATATTTATCTCTCTTCATTTTAGAGGCGCATGAATTTTAAGTGAGTAGAATTGGATTTTGATCGTAAAAATGGATTTGCTTGGTCACTATTATAGTTTCAGAACAATTTTTAAAGACACATAAATGAAAATCATTTCTATCTCGATAACTATCACGGCCATTTGTTGTTAGTATATATAGTGGATATAGGACATTACCACAGAGTATCATGAACATGTGAAGGAAGACTGAATTATATATTATATTAATATTATATAAAATATTTTGATATGGTATACATATTGTAATAATATATTAGAAAGATTATGACCTTCATGCATAATGATATAATGACTACACTAAGACCACAGAACGACGTAATAATAATATTCAATCCAACCCTTTTGCGACTGGCTTATATAAGTCTATATTGGCAAGTCTTTACCACTACTTCATAACGTCGATGTGACGTCGCAAGAATGTGCCTTTTTGTCGTATTGGCATACATAGCGAAGTCTTAGCATATTACAAGACATAAGTCATGGACTTTCGTGAAAGGTCTAGTAGACGTCTGACAACCGAATTATGACCTCTGTGTGCTACTTGGGTATAATGGTAAAAAATAGAAAATGGTTGTTGTATCTATAATAGTGTTCAAATGAAAAACAATATTATATATGTTTGTTAGTACATCATGGATATCCCAAGTCATTTTCAAAGCACAACAAAACCTCACAGGAAAATTATTGAGTGGATTCTGAGTATATTTCAATAGAATGTTATTTGTGACGTTCCTACTTATACAAAATCTAGTGCCTGGAAAAAATCATCAACTATTGCCTAGTAAAATAGTTCCTGATTATCTTCTCACGTAAAAGTCTTCCAGCAGCTAGTTGTGGTTTACGATGATTTGGAACTTCCCCAAGGTCTGCATCTCCGAAATCATCGCCAACTCTACAGGACGAATGATATTATCAATGCACATATTATGTAGGACCACACATGCACTAATAATATTTTATGCCTTCTCAGGCATATAATGTAGAGTACGATGTTTTAAAAGACATCTCTCTATAAGATATCTCGCACTTTTGTGCCTTTGATTATATCTTTCTTCAGGAGTGCCTGGGGCAGGGTTTTCAATAGGGGTCAACAACCATGGTCTAAGTGCATATCCTGAATCGCCTGTGAATATAGTTTTAAAGTTAAAATTTACCAACAAGCAGTTCTGCTCAATTTCAGGTCTTAAAATAGAGCACTCATGCAATATTTCACTCATAAATTCAAACTTGAGATTTATTATTGGACTGTTTATGACTAAAAACTCATACACAAATTCATTATTACCTAATTATACTCACCCAATAAAAATAAATTATGATTATTTCCATGTAAATTTTGCATATATGGTAAGACTGCACTATTATTCCAGATGAAGCTATCATGTGTACTTCCGGCATATCTGGCAGAAACATTCATAATTTTCATGTTATTATCACAAATCTGAAAATTAAGATGAAAATTTTGATAACAGTATCATGCATGTTTTACCAATTGTACGTTAATGGAATGATACCCTTTTCTATTAACATATATTGCCTCTCGATAAATGGGATGGTTTATTAAAGGGGAAAAGATTGCTACGTGGGTACATTCCAAGCAACATAACTCCTGGAAATACGTAATTCAAGTAAAACCTATAATTTTAAATTCAATACGTTGATTAACCAAATTAATATGAAGTTACTTAGTCTTTGTACGAACTTGTCGAATTTCATCCATGTTTCGAGGCATCCTGACATAATTATTCATAATTGCAGGAATATTTAATGCATTGAAAACCTCCTCAATGCTTCTGCTCAAAGATGCTTGGCTCATACCATGATTTATATTACTTCCGATATCTAGTTGTAGCTACCAGAAGCAAAAAACCTTAAGGCTATATTAGAACCTTAAATACAAAAATGAAAATATTGAAATAGAAGCATAAGAAGTATTAGTGAATGAAAGTACCTTACTTTCAATATCCAATGCTGATGTTCGACTTGGGAATGTAATGTGTGGAGATAAGATGTCAATAAGTTCTGATGCTACATTTTTAGTTAATCTATATAATTTAATGAAATTCTCTTTACTTTCATCGAATCCATTGTCGTGGACACGAAATCTCCTTGGGTTATGAAGAAGCTCAGCGTTTTCAGGCTTCTATGCCGGCTATTCTTATGAAGTTATGTAAATGAGCCATACCTACTATAAATTCTCCAAATGATGAAAATATCAAAAAACAAAAAATAGAAAGGAAATACCAATGACACTCGAAAATCAAAGCAGAAAAAATATAAACAAATTTTCGTGGCAATAAACATCATTATAACAAAGCGCGCTTGTGCTAGAGCTAACAATCGTACCCCATGCGCTTCAAAGCGTATAAAAATAAACGGATACGGTTCGAGAATAAGGATTTATGAGAACTATATGCAACATGTCAAAAATCGTACAAAAAATGGCTTCGCATAAACTCGAGAATAGCGCCCCTGGAAAAGGTATCACTGGGCATCATCATCGACTTCATCAAAAGCGCGGGACTTGAAGGTGAACTCCTAATTTAATAAGAATCGAGCCACAATAGATCTAAGGACACAGTAGAAGGGGCAGTTATTGTCCCATTCGAAGAGAACCTAACCTAGTTTCCAATATCCAATCAATGTGCATTTAGAATTCATCTTTGTGTTCTCGTTTTTCATATGGTATGGGCATTTTTATCTGAATTTTGTGTTTTTTATATGAGGTTCAAAAAATGTATTTATTGTATTTACCTTTTCAAGGGGGTGTTTTCCCATAAATAAATAAATATTTCAGTTGTTCAACTGTTTTTCAATGCTCCATTATGCACCTCATTAACTGTGCTCTGAAATGCACCTTGGCAGTTTTCCCCCTCTACTAGTTACTTTAAGTACATGCGCGAACCTATCTCGAGCGACATCAACCTTTCTCAATACCTTATACATCCTTCCGTATATTTACCAACTCTCTTCGTGTATCCTCGTTGGCTCTCGGGTAGTCCTGGCTCGCGCTGCTATTCTCGGCGCTGACGGACGAACGACTCGATCCCAGCGCTGATTTTACATTCTCGCCGTTTCAAGTTCGATTCGAACGAGGTTTCGGGGGTGGGGCGAGCGACGAACTGATTTAGGCGTTTAGCGGGGCGCTTCGAATAATGTTATGCAACTGTTTAAAAGAAATGCCTACTACTATCTGGGTAGTTTTTATTTCACGGATTTATGTCGTACGAAAACGGTATTTTTATGACTATTATTAAAGGAGATAAGACTTTTATTTATTTTAATTCTATACGGAGAAAAAAAAAAAATTCTCTTTTACTAAGGGGGGTCGAGCGACCAAAAAAATATTTAATTGTAATATACAATACTCGGGGATCACCCGTTCTTTGAATTCATGAGAAATTGATATACAAAAGGACTAGTGTCAAACAAGTAAAAGCACTTATCGGTGGGGTTTTCAAGACCCAAATGGAACAACTATACCATACTACAACCCACATACTTATCTATATAAACAAATCATCGGCCATGTATATGCAAAAACAAACATATGCCCGACAGGCGCCTACCTCCCTTAATAGTCGAACCACTTAGAGGTAGGTCCACCTGTTACATAAAATGCGGTCAGAAAACAAAATTTCAACTGAACTGAAGGTTCCAGATCACGGACTCAACCTAACTCAGTCTCGATCAAATTTAAACCAAATAAAGCGAACCATTCTAACTAAGATGCCTGAGGTGCGTTCGATTATTAACTCCATCGAGTATAATTTACTAAATAGCGTTCGAAAATCGTAAAGTTGTGTATATTTTACTATAAGATTGTCGTTCGAAAAGACCCGAGTATTCGCTACCGAGTTAACTCTCGTAACTCTACAAAATAGCTGGGTTTATTTAACTCCACAAAATTGACACAACTCTGGGGGACGGAAAACCTCTTTATGCTGTTTCTCACACTCTCACAGCCAACCCAAGATTGAGATTATTTATGTGAAAGTGTTTAATACTGTTCACTGATAATAGTTGTAATCTTGGAGATACATATGGTCTGCCAAGTTCATACTGTCCCACTCGAATTCTTAACCTAGGACCTATTTTTAATAAAGCTGCTTCTGAAGCATCACATGACATTCGAATATACCTCATCCCCTACTATAAATACTAACATTTAATTTACAATTGGCGAACAAGATTCTAGAAAAGTTATTTGCTATTGTCAACAATATTTTCCTCCGGTTTTCATCAACTTTCACTGTTCTTCTTGTCATTTTTCGTTTTTTGTAACAATATTTCCGTTGTCACCTTCTGTCACTCGGACCTTGTAAACAACTCCAAAAAAATTCCGCACCGTTCGAATATTACATGAATAGTACTCAACTCCAGAGTAAATTTAAGAAACCTTCAAAAACTTTACTCTACTCTAGGAGTCTATAATCGAACGCACCTCTGGCAACCCTGGTGTGAGATGTCTAGAAACTCTGGTGTATGCACTCTGATGTATAAAAACCCTGGTGCTTGCACTTATACCTGTAGAAGTTTGGGATCGACTTGGCGACACTTGGCCTACTTGATAATAGAGATTACTAGCGTGTCAGATGGCGCCAATTTCGATTTAGTTTCAATTCAGTAACAGGGTATATTTATTTCCTCAGATTTCTTTTTGAGGCCAACTGTGCGCGGGTTTTGATTCTAGCTTTGCTATTGGTTGGAAAGAGACATCTGTCAAACTTCACCAATAGCAAATCTAGAATTCGAAGTCCCCGAACATTGTACAAAGGAAGCACTGTCGTGTTGTTTTTCGTATTTTGTACGATTTAAATTTGAGGTTAACTTCATTTTGACAGACGGAGAATTGGAAATGAAATTGTCATTAAGTTGCAGAAAATAAAAAATTCAATGCATACAATATAATGAACTATGGAAATATCATTATTAGTCAATTCGTCAAGATTTGTACTTGCTTTTGGTATTGAATACAGTAGCTGTAATTCGCGAAAAATCTGCGGCTTTAGTCCACACAAAATACAAATGTGGCCCATTCTACAAAAAGTATCCTTACACATTACACTACCTCAAAATGAACAATTCCTCACGCACTAATGAACTGATTAACGAGTGATTGCTTGAAGAACAAACTCAGGAATAAGCTAAACAAGATTTCATATCAAAGAGATGGAAAACGCATAGATACCGACAAAACACTGAAAATAATTCCGTATAAGATGCTACAGATGTCAGAAATTAGGTTCTGACATTAAGCGAGAATATAGACAAACATTTTTGGACACCGCCATCTACCACAGAGAGAGAAGCTCCGTTGAAGTAACAGGTGGTGTCCCCTCAAAAATCTAAACAATATCGAATCAGTTCATTCACCAGGGTTTTTAGACATCTTAATGCACTCATATCTGAAAATGTATGGGATCAAACATGCGAAGATAAGGCCTGCTTGATTTCTTAGATTGCAACCAGTTTCGAATTATTGCTGAGTAGATGTCAACACCAAAGAGCAACTCTCCTAAGAAATTTATTCGGACAATGTTCAGTCCGCTCCGAAATCGTCAAAGATGTGGATGAAGTAGATTCGGCCTTTGTCTACAATCATTCGGCAGACAGCGACAAACAGTTCTATTACTACATCTATTCGAATCGAAGCTTCGGCTTTCCGCTCCTCGGTGTCGCAGCCGTTATTAACAAATCAGTATTTACCCAAGATTTTATTTTACGTTATATTTACCTTTGATTACGACGAAAATGGTATAAAAAGACAGTGTCGGCCTAGAATTTGATTCTGGTTTGCTTTGGGCGTTTGGCTTGTTCAATTGTGGTGTTAGAAAATCGAGAATTCCGTTTTCATTTCGAATTATACATTTATTCAAAATGAAGTGCATGGTTCCATCTTGTGAAACTGAAACGACATTTTATGTAAGTAAAATATAGTATATAATACCATTGTCTCTCAAGACAATGATAGAACAATATAATTTAAATGATATGTGATTTCTGAGATACTTCAATTTGATTTTTTCAGACTCACTCTTCCGAGGCACGATGAGAGGAAGGAATCAAAGATCAATTGAGTGACAAAAATTGTGTCTGCAGTGTGCACTTATTTAGGGAGGATGATATATATTGTGGTAAAGAATAAAATCAGATTGAGACCTGACCCAAGTAGTACACAGAGGTCATAATTCGGTTGTACAGACGTCTACTAGACCTTTCGCAAAAGTCCATGACTTATGTCTTGTAATATGCTAACACGTCACTATGTATGCCAATACGACAAAAATGCACTCTTGCGACGTTACATCGACGTTATAAAGTAGTGGTAATGACTTGCCAATATAGACTTATATAAGCCAGTCGCAAAAGGGTTGTATTGAATATTATTATTACGCTGTTCTGTGGTCTTAGTGTGGTCATTATATCATTATGCATGAAGGTCATAATCTTTCTAATATAGAATTACAATATGTACCTATACCATGTCAAAAGATTTTATATAATATTAATATAATATATAATTCAGTCTTCCTTTACATGTTCATGATACTCTGTGGTAATGTCTTATATCCACTATATATACTAACAACAAATGACCGTGATAGTTATCGAGATAAAAATGATTTTCATTTATGTGTCTTTAAGAATTGTTCTGAAACTCTATTGACCAAGCAAATCCATTTTCACGATCAAATTCCATTTCTACTCATTTAAAATTAATGCGCCTCGAAAATGAAGAGAGATAAATATTTATTTTCGATTCAGAAAAAATATATTTTATTAAATTTTTTCATTAATCGTTGAAATATGTAGACCATATTACGGAAGATACTTGATTAGCACATCTCCAATGATTTCTAAATTGATATAACACCCAAAGTCCCATATTTTTTATTTTAAATATTTTTGTTCCAATATGGCTACCAGAATGATGTTATAAATCAATCGAAAAACATGGATGCCGCCCTTCTAGTGTCGAATAGTTGTAATTACTCCGGTATGTACTATCATAAAATAGTTTACGAGTGTCTCAAATACATCGCAATATCTTACATAAAAAAGTTGTAATGTAGTCGCTGTGACCACAAGTAGTAAGTTTTGTTGTACTAACGTCGTAACGCTATCAAAACAGAAGAAGATATACACTGAGTGCATAAGCATTCCGCTGCAGCGTTAGCAACTTGAAGTGGACTGACTATCGTACCCAGGGGCGTAAAATTATCGTACACGGATCGAAATTATCGTATTTTTTAGGATAATGTCTATTATAGATAAATAAATCATATAAAATGTAATATTGATATGCATGCAAGTACTCTATAGTTTATTTTTTTTAAACCACCGCTGTCAAACAACAGAACACTGAAACCCAAATGTTTTACACGTGGTATACAGTGCTACAGTGGTACAGACCTGAACTGATTCCCTTTCCACTTTAAGTTCAATAAACGCGCCAAGCTTAAAATTCACTCAGACAAAATTTCACTGTTCCCATGCAAGTTGGGTATGAAACACGCCAAAATTTTGTATTTATAAAGAAGAAATGGACATGAATGGGTAGTGAAATAAAAAATGAAAGAATTTCTTTTATATATCAATATACACTTATATTCATAAAAACAGAAAATATAATTTTTATATTTTAATATAGTTTTTAAAAAATGATTTAATATAATTAACATATTCATAAAGATTCATTATTTGTGTTATCACTTAGAAATCGTTTGGCATTAAAATATTATTAAATTCCTCTACATCCGCGTCACTATATAAATCTTGAACCGTTTTGGCAGTGCTTTCTGTAGTAATTTTTTTTTTGTATAGTAACGCTTTGTTCATCCGACTGTATTCACTCTGTGATGGATCATACGTTGTGCAATCGTTTTCTTTACCTCTAACTCGTTGTTTAGCTAATAGCACGCCGTTTACCGTCGAAATTGTCATCGTAAGAACCAATAGGAATAGAGAACTTGTATTTCCCGGTATTTTCCCAAGATTTTATTGGACAAAATAAAATCATGCTACTGCGATTTAGACTATCAGCGCATGAGTGAAATAATATAAATTCTCAAATTTTGCATCATGATAGAAATTATCGTACAATCTGCGTACGATAATAATATGCTATCGTACATCGTACGTAGGCACAAAATTATCGTATGTGTACGATAATTATCGTACGGTTCCGAACGCTGTTCCGCTGGTTCAGCCTAATGGAAAACGCTAGAATAACTGACAACTGACATTTACGATAGAGGTTATGTTGATGTTGAACAGTTATATTTAAATATTTTTTATTTATCACTCGAAGTGCACATACATATTATTTATGTCTTTCCTTGTCGTGAAAAGAATTGGAGGGACTGATGAACTTCATTTTTTTGCAGTGTCCCGATAGACTGATTAATAGATGTTAATTTTGGGGTAGGCACTCCTTCCTCTTTATATTTTTTAAAATTTTTCTCTTGTAAAGCAGATTGGATTTTTGTTTTGTCATTTTAATTATTCATACAGAACTGAATATTCTACATACATAACACAATATACCTATCCATATTAATGTGAAGTTATCCACGGTTTTCCGTCCACGCTTTGTGACGTGTAGAGAGTCGCAGTTGGGATGGAGGAAATTTTACGCGCAGCGTTGCCAAGTTTCCTAAATATCACAGCCGCTATTTTGATGCTTATTTGTGCATATTTTTCCCAATAATGAATGATTGTTGATAATTTTCGACCATGATTCATAGATTAATTCTTAGAAGTCAATTCGGATATATCTTTCGTGGTTATGAGTTATGGTTATGAGTAAAAACATTGAATATAATAACATCATTTTTGGCATATTTTCGCTTATATCTCGGTTAATACTGGACAAACGTTAACAATTTTTTCACCCAAACGATCTGAGTAACCCATGGAATATACCCATAGTGTCAAATCAATTTGGGGCACCGTCCGGAAGACAGGAGAAAATAAAACCATAATTTTTTACATATTTTTGCCCATATCTCGGTTAATACTGGACGAACGTTAACAATTTTTTCACCAAAACGATCTGAGTAACCCATAGAATATATTCATAGTCTCAAATCAATTTGGGGCACCGTCCGGAAGACAGCAGAAAATAGAAACTGTCATTTTTGACATATTTTCGCTAATATCTCGGTTAATATTGGACGAACTAAAAAAATTCCTTCACCAACACAATCTGAATAACCTATAGAATGCACCTATACTCTCAAACCAATTTGGGGCGCCAAAATTTTCCGTCCACGGTTTTAAATCTGAATATGTCAAAGTTAATATTGGACGAACTAAAAAATTTTCTTTATCAAAACGTTTGGAATAATCAACAGAATGCACCTATAGTCTCAAAACGATTTGGGGCACCGTCTGAAAGACAGAAAATAAATAAAACCATAATTTTTTACATATTTTTGCCCATATCTCGGTTAATACTGGACGAACGTTAACAATTTTTTCACCAAAACGATCTGAGTAACCCATAGAATATACCCATTGTCTCAAATCAATTTGGGGCACCGTCCGGAAGACAGCAGAAAATAGAAACTGTAATATTTGACATATTTTTGCTTATATCTCGGTTAATACTGAACGAACGTCAACAATTTTCTCACCAAACCGATCTCAACAACCCATACAATATACCCATAGTCTCAAATCAATTTGGGGCACCGTCCGGAAGACAGGAGAAAATAGAAACTGTCATTTTTGACATATTTTCGCTAATATCTCGGTTAATATTGGACGAACTAAAAAAATTTCTGCACCAAAACAATCTGAATAACCTATAGAATGCACCTATACTCTCAAACCAATTTGGGGCGCCAAAATTTTCCGTCCACGGTTTTAAATCTGAATATGTCAAAGTTAATATTGGACGAACTAAAAAATTTTCTCATCAAAACGTTTGGAATATCAACAGAATGCACCTATAGTCTCAAAACAATTTGGGCACCGTCTGAAAGACAGAAAAAATAAAACCATAATTTTTGACATATTTTCGCTAATATCTCGGTTAATATTGGACGAACTAAAAAATTTTTCCACCAAAACGATCTGAGTAACCCATAGAATATACCCATCGTCTCAAATCAATTTGGGGCACCGTCCGGAAGACAGGAGAAAATAGAAACTGTCATTTTTGACATATTTTCGCTAATATCTCGGTTAATATTGGACGAACTAAAAAAATTCTTCACCAAACAATTGAATAACCTAAGAATGCACCTATACTCTCAAACAATTTGGGGCGCCAAAATTTTCCGTCCACGGTTTTAAATCTGAATATGTCAAAGTTAATATTAAAAATTTTGTTTGGAATAATCAACAGAATGCACCTATAGTCTCAAAACGATTTGGGGCACCGTCTTAAAGACAGAAAATGAATAAAACCATAATTTTTAATTTCCAATCTTTACTAAAAAACTACAAAAATTTCTGAACCAAAACAATCTGAATAACCTATAGAATGCACCTATACTCTCAAATCAATTTGGGGCGTCAAGATATTCCGTCCACGGTTTTAAATCTGAATATGTCCAAAGTTAATATTGGACGAACTAAAAAATTCCTGAAACAACCACAATTGGCGCTAGTGAAGTTATTCAAGTAAAGGTCAAATCGGGTTTGAATTAGGGGGCCCTTTTCAACTTGAAAACTTCGACAAAATTTTGGGATTTAAGAAATTATTTTTAGAAAATGTAATTTTTGAGGATCGAACTGAGTCAAAGAAAAATTTAAATGAAATCATGCGTGTTTCCCATTACTCTGCGCTAGGTCAGAAGTTGGGTTGGTAGCATTGAAACCTGTTGATAAAACCATAGTATAATCTAAACAATGATGAAACTCATAGAAGCCTGAGGCTGAGATAAGATTTCAGATATGGCATATGTCAATTTTGAATTTCGATAAACAAACTTAACACAGAACTCAAATTAGCAAACTACTATAGACAAAGACGTGAAGAGTTAACGTTCTGTGCCATGACATGACTGGTCATTGACTATGTGCCACACGAAACAAACACAAGTAGTCAGAAAGATGAACACTTTTTTCCCACTCCTTAGCCGTTAGTGCAAATGCTTACAAAATCCTTACAAATCGTCATTACTCCACGATTACTCCAAAGATTTCAAATTTGATACCTGGGTATAAATTCTTACATTAGACCATTTCAATTAATTTATACGAGGCTAGTCAAAAAATCCACGCGCTAAACGTTATCAGAACTATTATTACTTCAAATTCATATTTCTATAGGTTATTTAGATTGTTTTGGTGAAAAAATCTCGTTATATCTACTACACGACGTCATAGCAACCCCTGAAGGTTATAAAACGCACATGAACTTTTTGGTTCTAAAACATACAAATACGTGGTCTTTAAGACGGTATAAGAAGTCATTATGTTAATTTTATGACTGCTACTTGGGCAATAATAGTTTTTCTTTTTGAAGGTATGAAAACATAAGTCTAGTTTCTGAATTGCAACCAGAAGGAGAGTCTTATTTTGAATTCCCCATTTCGCAAATATTACTAAGTTTGTTCATACGTAGATATTTGACATTAGTTCATCTTTTTTCAACCCACTACTCATCCATCTTTCGACTTTTACAGAAGTTAATGGCGACTTTCTCACAGGCGCCTCTGCGGTTGATTTTTAAACTATCATTCCGAACGACAAGACTACAAAACTCGTAATTATATCTTATGATATAATTATGAGTTCTGTGGTTATTTCCCGGGATTTCTCTAGTCGGCCGATTAGACACTTGAGATGACAGCGTACATTATCAGCTATCACGCACTGTCTTCTGATTGGCTGCAATATGAAAACTGCCAGTCAGCAGCCAATCAGAAAACAGTACGCAGTAGGAAAGCCAAAACCCATGTATACATCCTGAGATCAGCGTATCGATGATTATGAAATGAGATTGAGTTGCATATTCTCGTGATTACACGGTTTTACACGGAAAATGTCGCTACACGGATGATACACGACACGAGGTCAAATTACACGGAAATCGTGTAATTACACGGCAATTGGCAGCACTGGAAATGAAATAGTTTTCAGTTTTTAGTTCTTACTTCTCACGCTCACCTCGAAATGAGGTGGCGTAAAGAAGATAGGAACAACTCGAGAAAGCCGAATCCCCGA
>JAFIRS010008225.1:0-18653 GCA_018342105.1 Gonioctena quinquepunctata
ATATTTTCAGAATGATCGAAGGTAGATTATATATTCTCGTTATACGATACTACTGAAATAAATTTCATTTCAAAGTATGAAGCAAAATTCAAACTTTCAACTACCGGATAAACTTTTCAACAGGCCGTGTGATTTGTTATCATGCTGTGGAATTGAATATTGACTGAGAAATTGGCAACAGTGTCAGGAGGCCCAGTAAATACACAATAGCTTCAAAAGGAGGCCAAGTTACATAAACTCCCAAAAAACGTATGTAACATATACAGAGGAGGCTAACTAGCCTGAGATAGTGGCGGAGGCTGAGTGGGCTATTAACTGTTTGCTTTGTATAAACACGTGGATGCTTGGTAGGCCGAGTATGAAACGGAAGCTGAGTTGGTCTATATAGATATATATATATATATATATATATATATAAATATATATATATATATAAATATGAGTGAAATGTTTAATGTATGTGAATATATAAAAAAACGGAAAGGAATTTGTGGCATTGCGGACAAATTTTTTTAATTCCAGAAAAAAAACATTTTCAAGCAGGATTCGAACCCGCGACCTCAAGATTTCTAGTCCCATGTTCTACCATCTTGACTATAGATGACACAGGGTTCACATCTGCAATTCGCTATACCGTTTCAACATTCTGGGAAAAAAGTCGATTATATTTTCTTGCATTCTGATGCACAGACTCGAATACGAATAGCCCCTGATTCAGAACTCCACAATTCCCGACTCTCACAGATCCATGTCTCTTTTTTTTTTAATTCACTAATTCACGAGGATACATTGAAACGATTGACAGTTGGCACTTCCATATTTCACGGAAATTGGGCGAAAGTCATCCATCCATGCGAGTGGAATATCATTTCCCTTCGAAGCGTGTGACACTTATCACATGAAAGGTTAATAGAAAAAAAATTAAATAATGTTTGGGAAACCGTGCAGACAATGCAAGTTTCGGAGGGAAATGTCACTGTTTTGGATCAAGCAAATTCTAATACATGGCTCCGTGCCATGAGATCCATCGAGGTATGAGGAATGGAGTGTCGTAAGGAATATGATATTCATGTTTTATTCAGAAGAATATCATGAGTTTTTGAAATAAGTTCATTCAGGCTGACAGTCATGCCTTGTTTCGATGTACTCATTCGATCTACTTTTTCGAAATGAGTGCCTCGTTCTTTATAGGACACTTCCATCTTTTGTCTCATATTGATTCTCACTTTTTCGATGGTTGAACAATTTTAAATTTGCCCCCCAAAACTTTCATGTGTTGCAGCTGCCCGAACACTAACAAAGATAAAGTTGGTTAGATATCTGGCGCATTTGCGTTTCAATGTCTGTGAAAAATATTCATATAAGTATTTTGAATGAGTTTTCTCAGTTTGGGATCACTCTAAGGAAATGGTTAATATATTTTGGTTTAATAGAATAGAATAGAATAGAATATTTATTGGTCCTTTATGATCAAATACATGATATAGGATAGGTCACAATGGGCATATAGTCCATTACGTCAATGTACAAATGACAGAATTATCAGTATATTGGAGTATATGTTCAGAGATTCAATAAAGAACCACACAAGTTATGGAGCCACAGAGTTGTGACATAGAAATGTAAAATAGGTCACTAAGTAGCAGTGTGTACATATATAACATCAAATAATATAACAATACATCATAACAATATAGGAATATATAAAATATAATATAAGATTACATATAAACATAGGTTACCACTATAACAATATGAAAATCCCCACAAAGTAAATTGACATGTACAGTTTACAGTTTTTCGATCACCTGAAATTGAGATATTCTATGGTGGAATAGACACTATGGGTCGTTAAGAATAACCTGAGTTTTTTTTTGAATAATTTTAAAGGCTTGACATCTTCAATGTCAGGAGGTAGGTGGTTGAATAGTTTAGCTCCTGCCAGTGAAGGGGTTTTTTCATACAAACTTGTTGCGTGTTTTTGGATTCTAATTGAATCAGCGTCTCTGGTTGGATATTGGTGTATGTATGAGTTCTTCGCGGAATCTTTCAAATTGCGTTTAATATAGCAAATGCAGCTGTATATATACATACAGGGAACAGTTAAAATATGGTGTTCCTGAGAGTACGATCTGCAGGAGTCCAACTTCTTCAAATTGAATATTAGCCTCATAATCCTTTTTTGAGCCACGGATACTCTATTGATTTCTGAGGCGTCCCCCCACAGAATTATGTTGTAGGACAAATGAGAATGAATGAGAGCGTAGTAGATATTTAGGAGAGTTGGTCGATCAAGTTCATTTTTTAACTGGAGTATAGCATAGTACCCACTGGAAGCTCTCTTGCATACATGGTCGATCTGATGCTTCCAGTTCAATTTTTGATCTATATGTATTCCTAGGAATGTTGTGGTATCTGAGGATTCAACGATATATTTTCAACGCGCACGTTCATCGGACCAGTATGAGTATGAGTATGCAAATTGCTCTTACGATGGTCGGGATAATATTTTGAAGTACTAACGATGGATTATATAACATTTTTATAGGCGATCTCAATATTGATTTGATTGATGAGAGAAATACATAAGTTATCGACTATTTGGCTATAGATCTACAATAAACAGCTCCACAAGAATCCAAGGTGATACTGAAGTTGCTTGGATCAGATGTTTATTTAAATTTAAAATATCGTCAATACAAGATTATGTTGTACCTATCATAATTGAAACAGAAATAACCGATCTGACAGTAAAGCGATACAAATTGTATTTAACGACATTCGACCAAATAGAAATAACTGTACATATAAGGAACATTTGAATATACCTAAACTCCTTTAAAACCTTGAATGAAAAACGTAGAACACTGTCTACTTAGCTGAATCCGCTGATTCTACAACTGAAATATTTCTAGATACAATCTTGTTGAATATGAATCTGTGTCCAATCACTTTCAGAGAAAGAACACAAAAATCTCACCCTGGGCAAACAATGGTATCATTAAATCTATAGAAACAAAAAACAAGCATTTCGAATCTGTGAAAACATATCCAGGGAATCAGAATTTGGAAACTCAATACAAGCAATATAGAAATGAGTAACCAATTTGATAAAACAGCATAAGTGCAACACTATCAAAAACAAATTGGAGAAAATCAATTAACACAAAACAACTAGGACAAAAGTAATGAAATAAGCAACTCAAAGCGAAAACATACCACTATAACTGATATTCAAGATGATTTTGGTAATCTTATTGATAATAACAAATCAATTGCGGACAATTTCAATGATCCTTTACTGAAATGGGCTGGCTAATGACATATCCCGAAATCATAAATATATCACATTTCGATCCCCAATTCCAAATAGCTTTGTTCTACTTCCCACGAACGCCAAAGAAATAACCAACATTATTAACAACCTGAAATTGAATTTAGCCTCCGGATATGATGGAATCAGAGCAAAGACCTTGAAGTCTTGAAAAAATACATATCAGAACTTCAACAAATGTATGGAGAATGGTACATGGCCCAATATCCCCAGAAAAAGTGTTGTCACACCAATCTTCAAAAAAACACTATTGTCACAAATTACCGACCTAAATCCTCAAACAGCACATTGTCGAAGGTTTTTGAACGGGTCATAGCAAATCGCTTGAATTCTTATCTACAAAAATATAAAAAAGTTGAGAGGTGTCAAGGGACACCCGGATGGAACGAAGTTCCTTTCGATTAATAAGTGGAGGAATACATACATATCCAGGGAATCAGAATTTGGAAACTCAATACAAGCAATATAGAAATGAGTTGACCAATTTGATAAAACAGCATGAGTACAACTACTATCAAAAACAAATTAAAGAAAATCAATCTAACACAAAACAACTATGGACAATAGTGGATGAAATAAGCAACTCAAAGCGAAAACATACCACTATAACTGATATTCAAGATGATTTTGGTAATCTTATTGATAATAACAAATTAATTGCGGAAATTTCAATGATCCTTTACTGAAATGGGCTGGCTAATGACATATCCCGAAATCATAAATATATTCCATTTCGATCCCAATTCCAAATAGCTTTGTTCTACTTCCCACGAACGCCAAAGAAACTACCAACATTATTAACAACCTGAAATTGAATTAAGCCTCCGGATATGATGAAATCAGAGCAAAGACCTTGAAGTTTTGAAAAAATACATATCAGAACTTCTGGTCTACATATTCAACAAATGTATGGAAAATGGTACATGGCCCAATATCCCCAGAAAAAGTGTTGTCACACCAATCTTCAAAAAAACACTATTGTCACAAATTACCGACCTATATCCTCGAACAGCACATTGTCGGAGGTTTTTGAACGGGTCATAGCAAATCGCTAAAATTCTTATCTACAAAAATATAAAATGACCTCAGACAACCAGTTCGGTTCAAAAAAATCTCCTCAACTGAGGTTTTCCTAACCGAAAGAATATATAATACATTGGATGCGGGAAAACCATGTTTAGGAATTTTTCTTACCTATCAAAGGCGTTCAACACAGTGAGTCACAGATTACTATTGAACAGTTTAGAAGTCATTGGCATTCGTGGAATAGGGCGCAACATTTCCGAGAGCTATCTAGAAAATAGAAATCAATTTGTTAGAATAGAAACCACGAACAGTGACAACCTCCCAAATCAATACGCTATCCCTCAAGGTAGTGTCCTCGGCCCAGAACTATTCAATATATATGTAAACAATTTATCTTCTCTAGCTTCGAATAGTACCATTGTCGGTTTCGCTGACGACACGGTAGTCCTTCACTTGGTCAGAACTCAAACAGAAAGCAGAATCGGACTCTAATGAAATTCACAAGGGGTGGAAATATGAATTACTCACACTTAACATAGAGAAACCCTGGTACTTACCATTCTGTTTTGCAATACTTCCACACTTCCACATTTCCATCCTTCCATCAATATCCGTGATGGTAGCCAAGCGTACAATATCAAAATGGAAACAAAAATCAAATACTTGGGAATATATCTTGACATGCATATGGAGTTGAATACACATATTAACTCTTTATGCAAAAAAATAGATAGATGCTAGCAAAATTCAAATGTTTTAGTGGCATACTAACAATAGCACAGTTAGAAATCCTGTACTATGCCTCAAGATACGGTTTGGCGGTTTGGTCGCTTAGGAAAGTTCTTCGAAAAGTCATTCATTACACCCACTGCAAATACTACAGAAACATCACATCAAAATCATTTATGAAAAAGGAGCATTTTCATCCAATGAACTTATTTTCAATTCGACGTACTGGATATTCGCCAATTTATTGTCACAAAGCTGCGATAGATACCACAGAACAAAAACCTTAACGTATCCAAACATTCTCACAATACTCGACAGAAACAGTGCAGAAATATCTCTAGCGCTGAAAGCAATTGGTCAACGTTCTTAATCATACTTAGCCCCAAAACTATACAATACCATTCCTCACTATATCAAAGAAACCAATATTACATGCAAATTTGAAAAATCATTGCAAACCATATCTTTAAACTGGGACGAGAATATCCTAAAAAATGTAATGTAATTGTCCTTCGGAAATCATATACTTTATACGATTAGATAAGATTATTAACCGACGAAACCAAAAAGGAAGAGGTTCTCTAGTCGACGCGTTTATTTTTTTCAAGTATGATCACGCACAATTTTTTACTGAGACGTCCGATTCCGATCATTCTTTTTTTAGTGGATAGGGTGTACTTCGAAGTTGGCCCTATTTGAATTTGAGGGTAGCAAAATGATGGAATTCTGGTCCGTTAACCGATTCTATCAGACATAACTTTATACTGGGTTCTTCGATTTGGATAATTTTTTTTTTAATAGACAGGGTATACCTCATTTTTGGATTTCGAATGAAATTATCCATCCTTACGGTGGATGAATAGGGGATAATTGATTTTTCACTTGTGAACATTGGCACACACATATGTAGTTGACAATGACAGATTGCTACGGTCATTATTTTTGTTCCACATCCGTCACAATCATTATATTCTATGAGAGGATGGAATGATATATGAAGTAATGAAATAAACTAACCAGAACAACAAAAATAATTTATATTACAACGAATAGTGAAAGTAGATAATCATATTATTCAACTGGTTATAGTTGAAGTGAGGTGGGTCAGTGAGTAGTAGTTAGTAGATTTCAGCCACAAAAAAATAGAAATAAAAACTGTCAACAAAAAATTAAACCGACAAAATACGGAACTGAAAAGTAAAAAATAAAATAAACCTTCTCAGTCTCAATAACTAAGCTCCTAAAAAAATGTAAGTAACTAATTTTGAGTCGGCGCCAAACGAACAATCAACGAAGATCATCAAATTACTTCAAAAAAATTATCAGAATGTCACCGCGCAACTCTATGCCATCATTTTACGCCTCACCTAATTCATTTGCTTGTTTGTTTGGCGCCGACTCAAAATTAGTTACTTACATCAGTTTAGGAGCTCAGTTTTTGAGACTTAGGAAGTTTATTTTATTTTTTACTACTCAATCCCGTATTTCGTCGGTTTCATTCTCTGTTAATAAGTTTTTATTTTATGGGTTACCTTCCCTTCTGTAATCACGAATATTAATTTCTTCTCTTATTCTTTCATGTCCACATTTCAACATTTTAATTTATTTTCAACACGTTCATTCCAGTATAGTATTGTAATCATCAGTCATATGTGTCTCATTTAACTTGTATATATTTTTTCATTCATTTTTTCCAATTTTAATTTTTTTTTTTCTATCTTGAGTATTATGAATTACATTGTTTCATTGCATATATTAGATTTTATTTATTTTAAGTGCATGTGGTATTATAACATTTTGTTAATATGAACTTTTTAGCAAGTTATTTATGTACATTCATTTAATGATATAATTTCTCCAAAATTCCTTATTTCTGCGAAACACTTATCACTATGGATACTCCATTCATTGTAACTATATCAAACTGTATTCAATTTGCGAATAAAGCAATTTTTATTATATTAAGTAATGTAATTGGGCGTAATATGGAAAGACCCTGGCTACCCAGGTTTCCACACCTTACCCCACTGGATTTTTTGTTATGGAGGTATTTGAAACAAACACTCTACAAGCGCAGACCATTTTGAAATGTCAACCATCTGGAGAAAGGATCTATGTATATCAAATATTACTTCTCAGTTTTCAAGAAACGCTGTGAACGTAGTTTCCAGGCGAACCATTATTTGCAATGAGCATATGGCAGACATACCGAAATGTTATGATCAATGTCCAACTTTCATTGTACCTGGTTACTTACTATGAATAACCCAACCCTTATCATCGTTATTATTGCCTAAACAAACAAAAAAATTTTAAAAGTTGTCTGGTTATGACTTCATTTTGATAAAATGCCATCAATAAAAACTTTTTAACAAAAAATTAAACCGACGAAATACGGTACTGAAAAGTAAAAAATAAAATAAACCTTCTTAGTCTCAATAACTAAGCTCCTAAACTAATTTAAGTAACTAATTTTGAGTCGGCGCCAAACAAACAAGCAAATTAATTAGGTAAGGCGTGAAATGATGGCATCGAGTTGCGCGGTGACATTCTGATACTTTTTCTGAAGTAATTCAATGATCTTCGTTGATTGTTCGTTTGGTGCCGACTCAAAATTAGTACAATGTTAGGACTAGATTGAGACTAAGAAGGTTTATTTTATTTTTTAATTTTCAGTTCCGTATTTCGTCGGTTTAATTTTTTGTTAAAAAGTTTTTATTTTTCAATTTTTTGTGGGGGTAATCTACTAATTACTACCTACCTGTTTTTTTAGTACTTCCAAAATACTTACTTACCCACAGCGGAAAAATCGTCAATACTCACGTTCGTGCAATTCTCGATTTTCCGAAACTCCTAGTATGAGAAATAACTTGAGATCTTTGAGTGCTCAGTGAAAAAAAACCGAAAATTGGGATACTTTGCTTATTCCCATAATAGTTGATAAACTTGATTGGGAAGCATATTGCAACAGGCAAGCAAGTAATGGGAAAATGGACGATCTAAAATTTTGTCTAAGAAAGCGATGTGAATTCCTTGACAAACTTGAAACCCATGAGGTTAAATTAACGGGATTTTCATTAAAATTTTGAATGATCTGTTGGCAAAATTCCAGCTTTCTTCTCTTAAAACTTTCTTTCTGTTAAAGCTTGCACGGGTAAAATTTTATATATGGTTTGCAGTTGTTCTTTTTCAAAGTACGTTGGATTTTGGAGAAACTTTCACCAATTGATCGGCTCCTTATTTTGAGTCGGCGCCAAACAAACAATTATCGAAGATCATTATATTACTTTGAAGAAGCAATCAAAACGCCGCTGAGCATCTCGCTGCCATCATCATACGCTTTACCTGATTCAATTGCTAGTTTGTTTGGCGCCGACTCGAAATATGTTACTCACATTAGTTAAGGAGCTCAATTACCATTGAGACTGGAAAGGTTTATTTTATTTTTTGCTTTCTAGTTGATTTTTTCGTCGGTTTATATTATACGAGTTGATTACAAAAATGTTCCGTCGACTTCGTTCCTGGGGTCAACGTGAAATTTCAGATATCTGTTTTCTTCAACTAGGAGAAAACTTATGTGACGTAACTGATTCGTTGCGAAAACGAGTCACGAATGGAACTTGCACGTGAATGGTTACCGATCTATTTCCTGTTATTAACATGCTCTGTGAGTGAACGCGTTCTCATCTGGTCTTTGTTTTGTCTTTGTTTGTCTGCTGGAGTTAACCTCAAATAAGTGGTGGTATTTCATTTATCGTTCATCAAATCCCTAGTCATGCCCGTTATAATTCTTAGTGAGTTTTTTTTAGTGATCAAATTATTGATGGTATTTATTACCTATCTACAAGAAAATCAACATGTAAAAAAAAGTTATGTACCACATCAGCATATTGTTTTCTACTTGGCGAGTGCTTGAGAAAATCACACTAGCAAATAATTTAGTTCAGTGAATAAACAGAAAGTTGCCCCATTTTCGGATTGTTTTTCCGATAAAATAGCCATGGAATGACTGCGGCATTCAAAACAATGATTATTGAGGGAAACAAAAAACTGTCCTCGTAATGGGTTCACCGTACCCTTCTTGGAATTCAAAAGTTTTTAGTTCCGAGATTTCAGGAAATAATAATTATTTATATATTTAATTTTTACAGTGGAATGTATATTTTTGTTTATTTCACAAGTTTCAATATATATATACATATATACATACATATATATATATATATATATATATATATATATATATATATATATATACATTTGTATTTCAAATTCGACCTCACTTAAATGATGAATCCCGCCAACCAATCTCAATTTAAGTGATAGTGCATTCAAGGATTTACATCACATTGACATAGTTGGCGTGAAAATATTCTATTATCACCAGTACATATACGTATTTGTTATACATATTCCGCCAAATTATTCAACCGAATATTATAATTCAGTATTTGAATCATTTTCTTCACTAGATTATTTGTTTCACTCGGAAGTTCTGATTATTGGAGATTTCAACATTCCCAGTTACTTAGATGATAAACTAAAAGATACATTCACTCCAACTACCAATGCTCTTCAAAATTTCTGTTCCTTCTTGGACTTTGAACAATCAAATGATGTTGGGAATGCTAACAACAGAATTCTTGACCTTGTTCTAACTAATCGTTCTTGTGTTGTAGAGAAAGCACACGATATTTTAATTAATGAAGACTCTCATCATCCACCTACCGATATATTTTGCAATTTGACAAATAATGTAAATAAAAATCGAAATAATGCTTTTATACCCCAGTTCGCAATTTCAGGAAAGCTGACTTTCCAAATCTTTATAAGGACTTCCTTGAATGCGACTGGTCCTTTATGGATCAATATTCAGGTCCAAATACTGCTTGCGGTGCCTTTTATGACAAAGTGAACTCTATTGTGGAGCTAAATGTGCCAAAAAGGATCAGAACCACTCGCAGTTATCCACCATGGTATAATTCAGCCCTAATCAGAGACATACGTCTTGAACATCGATTTTGGAAAAGGCTCAGAAATTCTGGTGATGAAAATGATCTCGATAAATTCAAAAGATTGAGGAGAGATATTAAGTCCAACATTATGAAACTCCATCGTGATCATATTATCTATATAGAGGAAAATTTCACCTCTAACCCCTCGGCATTATGGAATTTCAAAAAAAGGAATGCCCCTCACCATCTTGCATCAACTTCAACCAACAAACCCTATCTGAGTTGCAAGACATCTCTAATGCATTTGCCCAATTTTTTCAGCAGTCTTATGCAACTCCCAAAAATATCACTTTTCCTGACTCATTCAATAATCATACTTCGTTGGTAATAAATGAAGTGACTGAAGAGCAAGTCTTAGTCTCATTGAAAAAATCAAAACCCAAATTAGATGGTGGACCTGACAATATCATCTCCTTTGTTTCACGAGATTGCGCAGCTGCCTTCGTGAACCCCCTTCATACATTATTCAATTTATTTCTATCAACTCATATATTTCCTACACTATGGAAAGAATCTAAAATCATACCGGTCTACAAGAAGGGGGCTAAATCAGACATTTGCAACTTCCGCCCTATAGTAATTATAAATAATTCTTTCGAAAACCTTTGAGATCCTACTTTATGATGGCATTTATACGCATGTAAGGAATCAAATCACCCCTAGTCAACATGGTTTTTCCGAAGGAAGGTCAACGATAACAAATTTAATTTGTATCACGGAGCAATTATCTGATACTATTGATGGGAGCTCTCAATGTGATATAATCTATATGGATTTCTCGAAGGCCTTCGATAGGCTTGATCATGGAATTCTTCTTCACAAACTGTCGAATTTCAGACTCACCCCTAATCTCACATCTTTATTTCAATCCTACCTCCATAATCGTAAGCAGTATGTCAGTTTCCATGGTCAAAAGTCTATTGAAGTCCTCTTCACGTCAGGTGTCCCCCAAGGGTCTAACTTCGGGCCTTTATTTTTCATAATGTTTATCAATGACATTGTAGCTACCCTCTCCGTCGCTCACTCACTGTATGCCGATGATCTTAAGATATACCATGAAATTATTACCACAGAAGACTGTACTCTTCTCGAAAATAATCTGGATCGCCTCAATCTCTGGTGCATCGAGAAAAGCTTATTCCTTAATGTTTCTAAATGCCAGGTTATGTCTTTCATCGCCAAGCGGAATCCAATTCTTCACGATTATAAACTGGACAATGTCGTATTGAAAAGACCCGACACTCTCAAAGATCTAGGAGTAACATTCGACAAAAAACTCTCTTTTGCAAAACATATCGAGCTAGTCACCAAAAAAACTTATAGATCATAAGGATTCATAAACAGAGTGTCAAAAGATTTTGGAAGGAATAGAAAACTCTTCTTCAATTATATTTACATTTGTTAGATCAAATTCAGGTATGCATCAATTGTTTGGGCACCATATTATCAGTATATATATATCTGATTTAGAAAATATCCAACGAACATTTTTGAAGTATCTATGTTTCAAACTTGATGGCAACTACCCAGACGTAGGTTATCCACATGAACAACTAATTTCTAGATTTTCAGTGGATTCACTTGAATCTCGTCGAAATAGGTCCCATGTCATATTCCTTTTCGAACTTATTCACAACAATTTGGACTGCAGCTGCATTTTGGATATATTGAAGTTTCATATTCCTAGACTCACATCTCGGAGAAACATCACATTCCACCTTCCACTTGTCACACCAATGTTAAATTGAATGCACCTGTTTATAAGATGTGCAATACATATAATAAGATGAATGAAACCATTGACATTTTTTGTTGCATTGTGGCCTCCATAAAAAAACTGGACTGTTCTGTTTTTGTCCAATTATTTATATTAATGTATATAGCTAACATGTTGAATAGTTCATACTGTATATTCCTATTCTGTGATTGGATCTTGTATCTGTTGTATAGTGTAATAAAAAAAAACATATGATCATGTGTACAAGTTACAAGCTTTTATTTAGTTCCACCTGTCCCTATTTTTGTCATCAAATCTTGCAAGTTAAATTTGACCCCCTTCTGGTCGTTCGATTAACATGAAATTTGGCAGGTGTTCATAGTTTCCGTGACAATGCATTATGCATTGGTATGAGAAGAAGAAATTGCGGCTCCAAGATGGCGGACGCGATTTGTGTTTATGGTAAGATTCAATGGCGGAAACGGTTCAAACCGAAAAATATGGCGTAGGTTCCATATGGGACCTATATGTCGAAATTCCTTAAAATTTTGACTATGAGAACACATATACTTTGTTCAAAGTCGAAAGTAACCTTTATTCCTGACTTTGAAGTCCATTTTCCTTATCTTGGGATTTCAGATTCTTTCACATTGTGGTCACGTGATGAAATACAATATATGTTATTGGATGTTTTTTCATGCATGTCTATACGTTTCGTTCTCTGGATGGATTGCGAATCGTGGATAATAAATTTATATTTTACTTATTCTATGTTCTGTGCAGAAACACTCAAATGTCAATACGAGGTGAAAAAATAAATATTTTTTGCTAATGTCAATGGTAAAGCCAAGTAACCTATAGGTACTCAGAGAAAACTACAAAACCCTGTAATGAGTGTTTATTCTGCAATTCAACATCAAATCCATCAGTAATGTTGATAATAGTACGCGATATTTATATTTCAGTGCACATCTTCCCAGAATAGAAACCATGATTAAATGGTCTAATGAGGAAATCTCTTTCCGAAGAGAAATAGCCAATCATAACATTTTAAATATAAAATGGTGTGTTGTGATTGGCTGAATAATTTTGATTTGACATTTATGCGTTCCGCATGCGGTTCCCGGAAATATACAATTCATCAGCCAACTGTAAATACCATTAAAAATCCAATTATGATTTGCTTGGTTTTGACTTTTCCGGAAGCCACAATGATTGGTTCTGAAATTTCCGAAGCCATGGAAACTCATCATTTCAACAAATCAATCTCTTATTTTTGTTATAATAAATTTTCTATTTGATTTGATTTTTTTGCGTATTTTTTCATCCATTTACTTCAAAAGGATGAACTTCATTGGATTCCCTTTTGTTGTTGCATCATTGAAAACGTCGCGGCTGTAGTTTACCGCTGGCGACAGACGAAGCTTTCTGAACGCAGCCCGTTCATTGTTCAGTGCATTCTGTCATTCCCATCCATCTCTTACCGACATGACCTGAGACCTAACCAAAGTTTAAGGTTAACGATTTCATGTTTTTATTTCAATAATGGATGAGTGTTTTAAAATAGATGCCGTCATAAAAAGACGTGGAGCACGACCCATAGTTGACCACCAACTGCTTGTATGGAGACTTTATGCGACAAGGCCCAATGTCTGAGCTCCTCTAACAATGAGAGGTTATCTTCCAAACTGTGTGGCTTATTCTTCTGATCTTTATTTTTCCCCGGTATCATGATCAGTAAAAGCAATTTCACACTCTACATTAATTTCTGCAGTTGATGATGACTGAGTGGAAGATGGTGGCTCTGGACATCGGAAAGTATAGGATGGTTTTGGATTATATTTTCATGTGTTCTCATTCTGGCAGCTAATCGATAATAGTTGATGGTATACCTGTATGGTTTACTAACTCTTTTCGAATTTTTGCTCGGCATTTCATAGATTTCTAAAATTTAGGGCACAATAAAAAAATCAAAGGAAGTAAATTATATCATGTCATCCTCATCTGAATCGACTTGGTCTTTAATATCTGATGATAGACTAAGTTACTTTGAGGATTTTATTTTAGGTAACTTTGACTTCGTTGTAGACATTTAGTCTGATTAGACAAATATTGTGGTAATCTCGCCCTCATTGTAGTGCAGTAGGTATAAACTAGGTCAAGAAATGTCCAGGCAACTCCGTTAACTTAATCGGTGCCAAAATAGGTAATGAAGAGTATATAGTAGACCTGTTCACTGACTCGTCGAATCCCTGACTGTATGAACACACATGAGGTGATAATTAGGTGAATATTCACCAGAAGGTTTTTCCTGAGATTTCCAAGTATTTTGAACACATTTTGCTGGTTACTTTTGGGTAAAATTTAACCTAGTAAATAACTCTATTAACCCATGAGGCTTTGGAGGTATATTTGAAGTCCATAACAAGTAATTCCATACTACGCACTACGCCTATTAAGTTTCCGGTTTTTGAAGGAGATTTGGTGGTCTCAATTATGGTTTTTATAACTCCAATTATAACTTTGGAGCTAGTTAGTACTTGAAGGTGAAATATTTGGTCAGAAATGGGTAAATTCGGACTTCTTGAAGCTGTTTTACCCCACTGCTTGGTATAATTTTCCTATAATGTTAGTTGGGGATGGTCTCAGTATTGATTTCATTTCAATGTGTTGTCCCTCCCTGGTTGATTATATATTACATATTGTCAATTTCTGTATAGCAAACTCGGTTTTTCCCACCAAATGGATGGTCGCACATGTAATACCTTTACCAAAAGTGGACATAGTGAATGAACTGAAAGATTTGAGACCAATGAGTATCCCTTCCGTCATCTCAAAAATCCTGGAAAGAATAATAAAAAATCAGTTGGTTGAGTACCGGGAAAAAAACGCTGTCCTACCGGATACACAATCTGGTTTCAGGAAGGATAAAGGGTTATGCACAGCCTTACTCAACGTAACAGATAAAATCATTGGAGCCACAGATTCTGGATTACTTACAATAGTGGTACTTTTAAAGATTACTCAAAGCATTCATACCCATCACAATGTCTCAATATGCATCTTGAGTACATAGGACTCTCTGAAAATTCGGTAATCTTTTGTCTAATTACCTCAGTGCTAGACAACAGCGTATTATATTAAAAATGACATTTCACGCCAGAGGGCATTGACCTGTGGTGTTCCACAGGTCAATACTGGTCCCATTTTATACCATTTATCCCGCACACTTCCATAACTTTATTGATAACTGTCATCTACAAATGTAAGCCGATGACACACAGGTCCTATATTCATTCCACCCATCAGATATGCTGAACAGCTGTGAATAATCAATAGGGAATTGAACATCATTCACAAAATCTCCTGTGATCATTACCTGGCTCTGAATCCTAACAAATCAACAGCTTTGCTCTTCGGTAATAACAAGGCCAGAGCGACATTGATTGCGAATATGCACATTTCCATCAATAATGTCCTAATAAACTTTGCCGACGTGGCAAAAAACTTGGGATTGTGGACCGACTCCACCTTGAGATTCCCAGAAGCATGTTTCAGAATGCATAAAGAAATCAATCTGGAAACTTATACCCCTATATAACTCACGTTCCTTGTTGAATATCCATCTTAGAAAATGCTTTGTAAAACTTTAGTACTGTTACCTTCAATCATTGTGACACTGTTCACGGCCCCTGTCTAACAGCATTCGATGCAAAGAGGATACAAAAAATTCAAAAATCATTGTTTGCGATTCATCTATAGCGTGAGGAAGAGAACACCTATTAGACATAAGCTCATGGAAGATGGTTGGCTAGATATGAAATCTCTCCGTAAACTTCACTGTGCCACTTTATACCACAAAATTATTCTCTCAAAACAGCCTTCTCATTTATACCGCAAAAATGTTTTTCGTTCGGATATCCACAACATAAACATACGAACGAAGGGTATTATAACCCCACCTATACATAAAACTAGCATGTTTGAAAGAAGTTTCTCATATAATATATCTGCTGTTTACAACTCCACACCGAACTTTATCAAAGACAAATCTGTTTCTATTTTTCATGAAGCCTATAGAAAATTGCTATTGTCACTTCAATAGGATTTTATTTTCTGTGTCCACTTTCTTTTTAGTTTTTAGTCTTGATAATCATTTCCTACCATATGCATATATGTTTATGAATATGTTTTTGTATATTGGATGGAGGTTTTTTGTATGGAGTGTGTAGTCTTCTTGGGTTTGTGTTTGCGAGGCGCTTTCGACCTTCGTCGTCTGCGGTGCTTCGTCCGGATGCGGGGTGGAGCAGTGGATGGGTGCATTGTTGATCAATGATTGTGATTGGTTGAGTCTGGCGTCGCATGTTATTCGAGGCCGGGTGGATGGCCGGTCTTAGACTTTGACATGTCCACCTGGCCTTTAGTTCCAAATGATGCGTTGGGTTCTGGGCCGGTTTGTAGTCGTTTGGTTAGCATTGAGCTCATCTGTTGTTTTGCTTCCTGCGCCGCGTAGGGGCGCTGGGGATGGGGGGGTCGGGGGCGCTTTGGGGTTGGGAGGGTTGTGCACTTTGTGCAGATGTCCATCGATTATTCTACACAAGTGTATTCAGTTTCCCACATTCAATGTTTTTATATGTTTTGTATATGTTTTTATATGTGTGCATTCATGTTCACATTTCTACTTCACCTTTATAACTCTCATTTTATTTTGTAATTTTTGTATTTTTGTCTTTTAATTATGCTAAGATTAGGTTAAGTTTGGTTGAGTGGAAGACCATCAAGAGATGAACTTCGCCATTTCAGTATACCATTTTAACTGTACTGAATAAAGATTATTATTATCATTATTATTATTATTATTATAGATTCAAAAGCTTGTCGCATCTATATTCGAAATGAAAACTTTGCGCGACAAGCTTTCGAATCTAGAACTCACGGAATAACCTACGTCACACATCCAAAGCAATTATTTTGTACTTCCTAGGGTATTTGGATGAAAGCTTGTTTTCAAAAAGATTTTTATTAATTATTTTATTGTTGTATTATCCCTATTTAACATATAGAGTCAACTGAATCACACAATATTTATTAATAGTTACCTGAATATATATTATTCACTGGACGTAATCATTCAATTGATATTTTTATCCATACATTCTGATAATCAATGTCTTGTCATTTTTACCTGACCATGATTCATACTAATATAAACTCGAATGGAAACAGATAACATATAAATCTAGGACACAAATGGATATATCATTTGTGTCAAACCTTATGCTCGATAGTATATTTCCAAGTATTTTATGAATTTTCGTAGTAAATCTCTAATGGATTGACTTGACTTGTAAATAATCCATCTATAGCATCTGTTGGAGGGTAAAGGTATTTTCTGATATACTCAATACATCCAAAATAACCTTAAAGGAAGAGACATGACCCATAACAGATCAGTTGTGGTTGTTACTCTTTGAGAAAGTACTTTTCCCATTAGAAACTAGTTTCAAGTGATGTAAAAAAAGGACTTGGTATGTAACGTTTCAATTACGCACACTACATGGGTATAAGTACTTTTGCTGTAAGAGAACAGTTTCTGATAACGTATCAGGTTTGATTCTTATATAACGTATCTGTGATTTTGTTATGTTGATGGACATATAACGACTCTAAAATGGTCATTGAGACATTATGGGTACAATAATCATAACGTAACAATGTATCTAGGTTACCATATGATAACGTTAATACTAGGAGTTTTTGCACAGTGGGTACAATATCCACGGAGCTTATTAAATCGTCTAGATAAATCAAACAAATGCCTGGAGGTTGAGAAATGGAGATTTTCGTAACACAAAATCGAGGGACAGTCTATACCTGCTCTATGAAACGGCTGTTACAAAATCCATGGAACGAAATTCAATCTATACAGTAATTTCAATAACAGTTTGTAGGAATTCATGCCACAGTGCAGTGAAAAAATATACATTCCTTGTTTTTCAAAACGTATATATTCCATTATATTCTATTACTCAAACGTTTGAAACAACACATCATATCTTTCTTTCCAACGAAATGATTTCATTTCTCCATTCCGTTATACATCGATGATTTCCTTTCCTTGGAGAACATTTTCGAACATAGCTTGGGCTTCCCTGGGGAACTATCCTAGCAGTCATGACGAGGCTGATCACGACAGGCAGTTGGACCAGGACATCGTGCCAGAACATGACTCGATGTCTTCATACTCTTGAGTCCTATGAGGATTCACTTCTTGCTGTATCCCTTTGTCTGCGGTTAATTTTAATGAGCCAAATTTGACAATATGTATGTTTGTGCATCTCTTCACTATCGAATGTTCTTAGGAGAGAGATACTATCTTAATCGAGGAAATCATAGAGATTTTCACCAAACAAATATTCGAGAAAAAAGAAATTTCAAAGTTATTTTCGTTTCAAATTCGTTCACAAAATGATATATTTGTTCTGCTTTCCAAATGGTACAGACCTTTTCTGTTTTTTTTTTAGAATGAATGCCCTTCGTAGGAAAGAGGTTCAGTCACAAGGCTAAGAAGATATATTTCAAACCACCCGTCCACTCTTGGTTTATTTTACCGTACTGAGACCAGCGGAATATTTTGAAATATTGTTATAATAGGACAATATCTATGGAATCTCTTCGGAAATTTATGTAAATGAAATAATATTTTTTTCATCGACAAATATGGGATATGAGAACAATGTTGAATTAGTTGAAGTAGTCAAGAACAGTAACGTGTTTTCCCTTATACCGCAAATGGCCAATTAAAATCAATGCACTTCCAGGGAATAAATTT